>JAGKTI010009445.1:11481-30952 GCA_018397915.1 Birgus latro | reverse complement strand
TGGAAATGAAAGCTATCTAAATATGTTTGCCGATGATGCAAAAATACAAAGGAGAATTACTAACATAGACTCTTATAAAGAGCTACAAGAAGAATTAAATAAATTTCATGAATGGAGAAATACATGGCAAATGGAATTCAATGTGGACAAGTGTCATGTAATCAAGTTTGCTAAAAGTGGGAAAAGACCATATTGGGATTATAAATTAGGAAGTAAAACCCTACACACATCAGAAAGAAAGAAGGACTTAGGTGTGATTATCAATAACAGACTAACTACGGCAGACTACATAAATGAAAAGGTACGAAACATGTATACACTGCTTGCAAATATGAGAATAGCATTCACATATATTAATGAAGGGATGCTGAGGAAGATAACATCTTTTATCAGACCAACCCTGGAGTATGCATCAGTAGTCTGGAATCCTCATCTCGAGAAACACATAGATAAGATTGAAAAAGTTCAAAGGGCTGTTACCAGATGGGTACCAAGCTTAAGGGATCTAAGCTATGAAGAAAGATTAGAAAAACTGAATCTGCCAACACTACAGGAGAGACGAAAAGGAGGAGACATGATTATGCTGTATAAACGCATATCAGGGAATGAGAAAATAGACATAAATGATTATATAACCTATGGGGAAGTATCAGCAAGAAGACACTTCAAAAAACTGCATAAAAAGAGAGGTGATAAAAACGTTAGGAAATTTAGTTTCCCAAATTGGGCAATTGATCAGTGGAATGCATTACCGAATGAAACAGTGTGTGTCAAAACAATTCATAAATTTAAGGAGATGTATGATAAAAATGGTTTAAGACACAGGACAATACAAGCTTGATTCATTCCTGTAAAGATACAATTAGGTAAGAACAATTAGGAAAGAACCATTAGGTACAAACACACACACACGCTCACGCACTGTGTAACTCATCTTCAAATCCTTCAAGGTCTGCCAGCAGCTGAATACCTCTGGAACAAGTGAATTATCCATATTTTGTTAATTTGTATATTGACCTATTTCTACATTTCTATATTATTGACACAAATAAGTATTGTTTTTACATATGCACATATGAGGTGGAAGAAAGTTAAGCTTCAGTATCAGTACCTAGCAAAAAGACTAGTGGTCATGTCGAGTTTCTGAGAGCACTGTCAAAAAGCTTATGATATTTCAAGTGTATACTTTGAGTAATAAAAAAATAAAATAAAAACTAACGAGCGAAAATATGGAGCTGTTGTGAGCCAGAGAGATTGAGTGTTTTTATCTCGCCTGTGGGCGAGGAAGAGTATTCCATTTGTCGTCCATTAACTCGAAAACTGTTGAACGTATCGATTTTCTGTAAGAACCATGATAAAGATCAGTGAATTCTACATATGAACAGGGCATAACTATGTAATTTCTATAGTAAAAATTATTGTTACGTAGGCGGTTACTGTGCGCGCATGACGAAAGTGCACAACAGCCGTGAGTACCCTGTCGTTTTTTTGCGATTTACTCGGAAACTAAGAGGCGTATCAAAAATCGGCTGGGCCCCTGAGAAAGCTCATGAAATTCTACATAAGATTATGTAATAAAAACATAAGGTCTGCGAGAAAACTTTTGCGGTAGAACTCCCTGAACAAAAATCATTTTTTTATGACTTCTAGTTTTAGGCTATTTTCTCAAAAAACTACAAATCGCACCACAACCGGACACACGTCACTAGAAAGCTAATGAAATTCTCTATCAAAACTTTTAATAAAATTTTTCTGTTTGATGGAAAACATTCGAACGATGATGGGAAAAGAGATCAACGTTCCGCAATGTTTATTCACGGCGGCCAAATGAATTTTTTTTTTTTTTTTTTTTTTTTTGGGGGGGGGGCTTATCAGCTAGAACAAACATCGGCGAATAAGATGATGTTGGTTTCATGGAAATATTTAGAAGTCTGGGTGGCGAAAATAAGGCGAGAATACGTGTTATTTGCATTGCGCGGGCAGCCTGGCGGAGCGCATGGATGAGTAAAATCCTCAGCCATGAAACTTATTAAAGCCTAACCATGCGCGAAAGGGATAATAATATCCAGCTCAGTCAAGCATCATCCTTGAACATGCTTGGGGCTTCATTCACTCAAGATTAATCTTGGAAAGAACATACTACATCTCTTTGAAATCTGCTCCAATGAGATTAGGTGTGCTAAGCTGACTCCGAACTTTCTTTACCCCTGCACAGTTGTTGACTTTGTACACGGGTTTTATTCGCCCTTATGTGGAGTACAACTCTCATGTGTGGGGAGGCTCCCCACATGCAGCTCTTCTCAATAGGGTGGAGTCAAAGGCTTCTCGTCTCATTAACTCTCCTCCTCTTACTGATTCCCTTCAACCTCTCTCTCTTCGCAGCACTTTTGAATCTTTATCTCTTTTCTATCGCCACCTCAATGGTCACTGTTCCTCTGAGCTGTCTGCTTGCATCCCTCCACCTCTACGACCGGCACATACCACCCTTCTAGCAACAAACAGTCACCCCTTTTCTGTCCAACTCTCTAATGCAAGAGTTAACCGTTACTCCCAGTCCTTCATTTATGCAACTGGTCAACTCTGGACCTGTCTTCCTCTGTCTGTATTTCCTACTTCCGATGATCTCCAGTCTTTCAAAAGCAGTGTGTCCAGGCATCTCAAAATGAACGGATCTTGAATTTGGCTCTCTTTCATATTGTTTTTCTTTTTCCTTGGAAGGAACAGTATGTGGGCCCATGGCCTTTGGTTCTTTCTTCCTTACATTAAAAAAAAAAAAAATGTTCTCTACTCTCCAACTCGAATTCTTCCCGCTCCTTTTGGTACCTTGCCAAAAACCTTTCTAACAACTGTACCTCATCATCCTTTCCTCCTCTTTTCTACTCTGATGGCTCTGTAGCTATTTCCCCTACTGATAAAGCAGATCTCTTCGCTCAGACTTTCTCCTCAAATTCCACCTTAGACGATTTCAGTGCTGTTCCTCCATCACTTCCCCCTCTGACTTCCTCATGGCTGACATTAAAATGTCTTCAGCTGATGTATTTTCTGCCATCATTGGCCTCAAAACTAACAAGGCATATGGGCCTGATGGAGTCCCTCCTGTTGTCCTTAAGAGCTGTGCTTCTGTGCTTACACCCCGTCTAGGTAAACTCTTTCGCCTTTGTCTTTCGACTTGTACCCTTCCTTCTTGCTGGAAGTTTGCTCTCATTCAGCCAGTCTCAAAGAAGGGTGACCATTCCCAACCCTCCAACTATCGTCCAATTGCTTTGACATCCTGTGTTTCAAAAGTATTCGATCTAGTCTGGCATAAATCTGTAATTTCCAAACTGCTCCCTTATTGTTTCTATCCTTCTATCTGTGCCTCCATCTCTAGCTTCTTTTCTGGTCGTTCTATAGCCGCTGTTGTAGACGGCCATCGTTCTTCTCCTAGATCTCTCAGCAGTGGTGTTCCTCAGGGCTCTGTCCTATCACCAACTCTCTTCCTTTTATACATCATATGTCCTTCTAAGCTGTACATCTAACCCTATCCGCTTGTACGCTGATGATTCCACCCTTCACTTTTCCATTCGGTTCCTGCAACGTCCATCTCAACAGTTACTTCAACAAGCAAGGGGTGAGGCTATGGCACACCTAATGTCTGACTTGGCTTGTATCTCTGACTGGGGTAAAAATAATCTTGTTGTTTTTAGTGCATCAAAGACTCAGTTCTTACACCTATCAACCGGACGAAATCTTCTACAGGAGTATCCACTAATGTTTAACAATGTCCAGCTCGGTCCTGCATCATCCTTGAACATGCTTGGGGTTTCATTCACTCGGGATTTATCTTGGAAAGAACATATTACATCTCTGGTGAAATCTACTTCCAAGATATTAGGTGTGATCCAAACCTTCTTTACCCCTGCACAGTGCACAGTTGTTAACTTTATATTCCGGTTTTATTCACCCCTGTTTAGAGAACAACGTTCATGTATGGGGAGGCTCTTTACATACAGCTCTTCTCAATAGGGTGGAGTCTAAGGCGTTTCGTCTTATTAACTCTCCTCCACTTACTGGCTCCCTTCAACCTGTCTCTTCGCTGCACTGTTGCACCTTTATCTCTTTTCTATTGCTACTGCAATGGCCACTGTTCCTCTGAACTGTCTGCTTGCATCCGTGCACCTCTATGACGGGCATGTAGCACCCGTCTAGCAACAAACTCTCATCCCTTTTCTGTCCAACTCTCTAATGCAAGAGTCAACCCTTACTCCCAGTCTTTCATTTAGGCAACTGGTCAACTCTGGAACTGTCTTCCTCTGTCTGTATTTTCTACTTCCTTCGATCTCCAGTCTTTCAAATGCAGTGTGTCCAGGCATCTCGAAGTCAACCCTTACTCCCAGTCTTTTCTTTAGGCAAATGGTCAACTCTAGAACTGTTTTCCTCTGTCTGTATTTTCTGCTTCCTTCGATCTCCAGTCTTTCAAATGCAGTGTGCCCAGGCATCTCGAAATAATCGGATCTTGAATTTGGCTCTCTTTTGTATTGTCTTTGTTTTTTTTTCTTAGAAGGAACAGTTTGCGTGCCCATGGCCTTTGTTTCCTTCTTCCTTGCATAAAAAAAAAAAAACTAACGTATGAAAGTGAAGCTTGGACCTTGTTGAAGGGACAGAAGTCAAGAGTGAGAGCGGTGGAAATGAGATATTTGTGAGGAGCATGTGGAGTCGCATGGAGAGACACTGACAAATGAGGAAGTGAGGGAATGTTGTGGTGTGGATGTGGATGCGATAGAAAACGTCAGGAGAAGCACAATGAGGTGGTTTGACCATGCGGAGAGGATTGAATGCGAGAGACTGACGATGAGAGTGTATGTGAGTGAGGTGGTGGGGTGGAGAGGAGGGGGAAGCTAAGGATGAGATGGAGGGATTGAGTGGAGAGGTATGTGAGGAAGGGGGGTGTAAACTGGGAGCAGGGCAATGAAATGGCGGGAGATGGGGCGACATGGAGGCGCCTAACTCCCGCAAGGGAATTAGGCGCATGGCAGTATATAGATAGACTGATAGAAAGACAGACATAGGCTTTGTGAGGTTGACCTCCGAGGTCATCTGAGGTCACCAGTCGGAGGTCATTTGAGGTCACTGGTAACAGTAAACATGCGCACACAAATACTGTGCGTTAGCCTGTGATAGCTGAAATAGAAAGTTCCTGAACCTCTTACATTCTCTCTTGAAAAGCTTAAGACGCTCATGGTCTTTCCGGAGTAGAAAGGGAGATTGAAGTAGAACAGATAAGTTTAGTGTGTTCGCCATTTTGGCCTGGGCTAGTGGCATATAAAACAATGATTAACGGGAGGTAAACTACCTTACAAAGAATCATTGCGGTAGGGACAAAAAAGCAAATTGTTAAGCATAAACAACTTGATCAGCGACAGACAGTATGGTGTTTGCCACAAAAGATCCAGTGTTGGTGCACACCGTCTCATTATTCATAGAATCCTTAGCCAACTGACTAACATGGAGAAACCCATGCATTACCCTATTATTTCTAAATCAATCTACAGTGTGGCTCCCTTCCCTGGTAACCAAACTTTTTTGCAAAGGCCTATCATCATATGTTCCATTAGTTTCCTCATATCTCAGCAACAGAGGAGACTTCCAACATACTTGACCTCTTCCTTACAATTGATTCTTCTGCCCATGCTTTCATTCATTTTTGTCTGGTAGCCTCCTCCTATCGCAACCTTATCAACTTTGTTCTATTGCTCCAGTAAGGTCTGTGTACCTTCTCAAGAAGTGGCAACTGTGACATTTTGGAGCTGCTGATTCGGAGGCTTTCAGGCAATACCTCTTTCATTTTCTCTTGAATGATTATTGCTTCCATGTCTAGAGTCAACTGAGTGTGCTTCATGCATTATATAGTTATTCTGTCGCGCATAGAAGCATACACTCATTTCTTTTATCCTATGACTAATGCAAATGAAAGCTGGTTTAACCCTGGGGTGTTTGAACACCCCCAAAAAATTGTATTAACAATTTTGAGTTGGCAACACTGACATTCCTCTCCTCTCCAGTACCTTCCTGAATACGTGAGGAGAGGGACCAGTGACAGTTTCACACTCCTACCCCTGGTCGTGTGAAGAATAGATGCATTTTTGTCCTCTGGGGTGTGTAGTCACCCCACGGTACTAACCAACATTGACATATTTCTCTGCTATAATTTTAGTAAGGAATCTGAAAATAAAACTAATTTAGGAGTTTGTATATTGTCTGTGATGATTCTGAGGAAATAAAAATCGTATCATACACCTCTGTTTAATGAATGATTGTTAGAACCAAATTTCGATTTTGTTTATGTTCGACCAATTCTTTTACACCTATATTCCTAAATATCTGCTACAATAAAATTAACTTGTTCATGAGTAACTGAAGGAGTATATTGAAGAAGCTATATGAATATATTAGAAAAATTTGCAGCAATACAGTACATGCATTTTGGGGGGTGGGGTGTTCAAACACCTCAGCGTACTAACGGTGTTCCAACACGCCAGGAGACTAATGCAGGGTTAACCATGTCTGTTCTATTGCTGTCCACAACAAGGAGACGGCCTACAATATGTACCGGAAGCAACCCAACTCAGAATCTCATTTGTTTTATGTAAAAACCTGGAACCATGAGAAGTCTGTTCTTCGTTCTGCTAAGAATAATTTCATTTGTACTAAATGCTGTAAACTCTCTCACTCAAATTCCACCCTCTCCTTCTGGCACTTAGCCAATAACCTTTCTAACAACTTTACTTCATCTTTCCCTTCTCCTTTCCGCTCTAATGGCTCTGTAGCTGTTTTCTTTACTGAAAAACCAGAACTCTTTTTTTCACACTTTCTCCCTCAAATTAGAATTTCTTCAATTGATACATTTTCTGCCATCACTGGCCTCAGTATTAAAAAGTCATAAGGGCTTGACTGGGTCCGTACTGTTGTTATGAAGAACTGTGCTTCTGTGCTAACACCCAGCATAGATAAACTCTCGCTTTTGTCTAACAGCTTGTACCTTTCCTTCTTGTTGAAAGTTTGCTCTGATTCAGCATGTCTCAAAGAATGGAGACCATTCCCTGCCCACTAACTATCGCGCAGTTGCTTTAACATACTGTATTTCTACAGCTTTAAATTTGTAAAAAAAAAATAAATAAATAAATCACCTTACCTATCACAACCTTTTCGATCGACAGTATGGGTTCCGTCAGTTACACTCCACTGACGATCTTCCACCTTTCTTTCAGAATTCTAGTCATCCTCCTTTCAGGGCATTGGGCAAAGCTTGATTCACTTGATATTTCAAAGGCTTTCAGTCGGGTCTGGAATAATTTTTTATTTTCCAAACAGCACTCCTCTGATTTCTATCCTTCTGTCTGTGCCAGCATCTCTAGTTTCCTTTCTGGTCATTCTAAAACAACTATTTTAAACGGAAACAGTTCTCCTCCTAGAGGCATCAATAGTGGTGTTCCTCATGGTTCTTTCCTATCACCAACTCTCTTCCTTCTGTTCATCAGTGACCTAAGTTGAATATTTAACCTTATCCTCTCATATGCTGATGACTCCACCCTTTATCTTTTCATCTGCTTCCTCAAGCGTCCATTTCAGTAGTTTCGTCAACAAACAAGGGATGAGGCTATGGTACACCTAATGTCTGATATGTTTCATAACTCTGATTGAGGTAAAACTATCCCTGTTTGTTTTAATGCATCAGTACCTCAGTACTTACAGTTTTCGACTCACCAAAATCTACCACAGGAATATCCTGTAATTTTTAACGATGTCCTCAATCCTGATTTATCTTGGAGAGGTCATATTCCTTCTCCAGTAAAATTCACTGCCAAGAGATTAGGTGTGCTAAGCCAACTCCGTGCCCTCTGTACTCCTGCTCAGTTGTTCACTTTATACATGTGTTTTATTTGACCCCGTGAATAGTACAACTCTCATGTATGGGGAAGCTTCACACATGTAGTTCTTCTCAACAAAGTGCAGTCGAAGGGTTTTCGTCTCAGTGACTCTCCATCTCTTACTAGCCTCCTTCATCCTCTATCTTTTCACCGCACTGTTGCATCTTTATCTCTTTTTCCTATCGCTACTTCAATGATCAGTACTTCTCAGAACTATCTGTCTGTATCCCTCCACCACTGCAGCGCGCAAGAAGCACCCTATAGCAGCAAATTCTTATCTCTTTTCTGTCCAACATTCTAATACAGGAATTAACAGCTATTCCCAGCCCATCAGGTCAACTCTGGAACTGCCTTTCTCTGTTTTCTACTCCCTATGGCCTCCAGTATTTTAAATTCAGTATGCCCAGGCATATCAATATGTGCGGTTCTTGAATTTGTCTATATGTTATTATGATTTTATTTTTCTTGGAAGGAACAATCATGCTGCCTTCTGGCCTTTGGTTCCTTCCCTCTTGCATAAAAATAAAAATAATCCAGTTTGCACAAAATTATTGTGCCATAATGATCAGTCCTCCCTCCAACCTTATTCCTTATTCATATTAAAGATTTTTTTTGTTTTTCATCCATAATCCCATTCACACATATGAGGAAAACTCAACGCTTCAATAGTTCTTTCACATTTAAACACCCATTTACAATGTTTGGTACTGTATCTCTAATTACTTTCACAGCACAGCAGTCTCCACAAATCAAGTCTTACCTAAGATCTTTGAATGGGGACAAAATATCACTGACTCATTTAATTTTTGGAAAACCAAATACATGTACTTATATCCAGTTTACTAACTGGCAGATATTGTTTAATTCCTTTAATCAATGCAGCCAACACCTTTCTCTAAAAGCATTGAAATTCTCGGTGTTTCACATATCAGAACTCTCAGTTAGACCTTTCACATTAGATCACTTGCTAAAACCACCTTAAGGACACTTGGATTCTTGTACAGAGTTCATAATCTTCTTCCCCGCTGAAGGGTGGTCACCTTGACTTGGTGGCGAGGCTTGAAGTGTGGCTTGCAGTGCCCTCTCCTCTGGAGGCATGAAAACCTTTGTAGGGTTCAGCATTTGTCAGCCGCGTGGATCACGCTCCCCCCACATCACCGGTAGAGGAGACTTGCTGGTGATGTTGCTTGTTCCTGCCCTTTTTCCATCTAGGGTGACGTTTTTGTCTCCCCATGTGTTTGCCATTCATAGCGTCCCATGTGCTGGGAGATAGAAGTTCTGGATGTTAAGCCATGCTGCATACTGCGCTCTGCAGCTAGCAACACATCTCTTCGGTCCCTTATTCTGGTTAGACAGGTGATCTAGTTCAGCCCAGTAAGGTCATTTGGTTGGCCATGTATTGGCAAGGGCCAAGTGGGCATAGGGGGGCCTGGTGGCTCCTATCATCCTGGAGTCATCCTTCCCCAGGTCCCCTGGTGGTTTCCTGCTACCTCTGGGGTCACCAGTGGTGTTGTCTCTGGCATATTACTTCCCTTTGTTGGGCTCCTTGGTGGGTGGAAGGGTGGGGGAATGAAGTTTAGTTTATTCGTTTTTGGCACTTTTAAATAAAAATCATGTTGGTGACAGTGCATCTGTCCTCGACCTTTCTTCCGCCTCTGCATCCCTTATTGCCACACTGGGGCCTTTCCAGGCCCCAGGGGACTTTCCTCCTCTCCCCCAGTTGTCAACTGGGACAGGGAGGAGGTCACGTTGTGTTGGTTTGGCTCCGGGGTTTGGCCCAGATGATGCGGTACAGGAGAACTTTAAGAGGTATTTAGTACTGAAACCCTCTGAAGGTGGCTCAGTGCTAGATGTGGACATTTTCAGTTGTTTTTGCTCGTGGCTGTGATCCTGTGATCTTAACCCAAGGGGATGGTAGCCTCCTAATTGAGGTCTCCTCTGCTGAAGAGAGCTCCCGTCTTCAGACTCTGACCTCTGTTTCTGGCCACAGTATGTTCTGTGTACCTCATGCCACCTTCAACCAGTGAGAGGGGATTATTTACTCCTGGGGCCTCCTCCGATACCCTGAGTCATGGTTACTGGAGGAAGTACACTCTTCTTGTTGTAAAGGTTGACCTGGTACAGAATAAGATTGACAAGGTGCTGAACCCAGCTCTGACGCCGTTCTTGACCTTTCACCACTTAATGGTATCAGTTTCTGTGAAACTTGCTTGGCTCACTCTTCCTGTGAAGCCCTATGTTCCGACTCCAAAGTGGTGTTTCCACTGTTAGGTGTATGACCATGTTAGCAGGTGTGCCAGCATGCACAGGCCAGTCTTCCTGGTGTCTGTCTCCCGTGGTAGATCAGTTCATACCAGTGGTTGTCCTGGACCTCTTACATGCTATCATTGTAAGGGACCTAATGCTGTATCTACTAAAAACATTCCTTGCTACTCCCCGGAAAAGGAGATTTAATGCATCCACATGTATGAGAAGGTTTCATTTCTAAAAGCAAAGAGGGGGGCCCAGACTCTCTTCTTTCAGCCTGGGGCCACTTATGCTTCTGACCCTTCTTGGGTGCCTGTACAGTCGTCAGGATAAATTCGCTGCCAGTCTGCTCGTGTGATGTGAGTCCTTTTGTCTGGCAACAGTGTAAGGGGACTAGTTGCCACATGGACTTTTATACACTTTAAAGACGTGTTTTTAAGAAGTGTTACTAGAGACTGCCTAGAGTACAATATTCGGTATACCGTATTTAATTAGTATAAAAAAGTGCAAGAGTTTACAAAAGAATGTTATGGAATGACGTATGAGCGTAATATTCTGATATTCCTCATTATAACGTTGTCTAAGCATTCTTCCCCTTTCTCGAGTTTACTCCTCCTGATGTCCCCCCCACCGTTCTTCCCCCTCCTACCCCCCACCCACGTTCATGTCTCTCCACTTTCTCCTCTCCCCAACCTTTCTACTTTCATTCATTTATACACGACACTAACCCGTCTGGTGAATCGCAATTCTCTTGGCTGTTTACTAAATCCAGCCCGTCCTGTTCTCAATTGCTCGCAATACTTTAATTATCAATATGCATTCCTGTTCGAGTCCCATTCTCACTCTCCTCATCTCCTTCCCACTCCATTTATTCCTGTTGTCATTCTTTTCTCCAACCCTTGTCACTACCAACAGCCACTAGATACAGAAATGTTTGAGGTCTCGTTCTTGAGATGTATTACTTACTACTTTATTTTATTTGTTTATTTTTTTTTGAGCGGGCCTGGCAGTCGGTGGTTATTATTTCAGTAGGTGGAATTAAAGAAACATTCGTGCCCATTCCTCCTACTTGTCTGTCTCTTTCCTGGGAAAATGTTCCCATTCTCCTCACTGGATCATGAAGCAGTATCAGAATCAATAATGTTTCGAATTGCTTCATCATGTTTGGAGTAGAGACTAGGAGAAAAAGAGTGTGACATGGCAAGAATTTCACGATTGTAGAGGAGCAAAAAGGTTACAGGAATAGACAAGAAATTGAGAAGAGTGTGGTTCATTACGTAGATTAGCGCCGTGAATAAAATAAGGCAGACAGGGCGCAGAGAGACGGGAGTGGAAATGAAGGAAAGCAAGGGGGGGGGGGGAGGAAGGGGAGAGGTAGGGTGGGGAGGGACATGGGACGGGTATGGAGGAGAGAGCAGAAGTTTCATTCCACAACATCCTTCCGTCAACTTTTGCACATTTTTATGCAAATCAGATATAAAGAATACTGCAGTCAGGGCGATTTATAGTCCCATTTCCTACAAACATGCCTTTAAAGCGTATAAAAGCCTATGTGGCAACTAGTTCCCATACACTGTTGCCAGACAAAACGACCCACATCACACGAGCAGGCTTGCAGCGAATTTGTGCTGACGACTGCACATCGTTCTATGTCCCAGAAGTTGTCACGACCCTTTACAGTGACCAATTCCCCATCTTCTGATTTGCCAGATGCTACCCCTGGAATTAGTAATGCTTGTGAGAATGGTGTTTGCCTACCCACTGCTCTGACTGCTTCTGTCCCCAAGTCAGTGGCTGTCGGTTTGCACACTTCTGTGATGGTGGCGGATGTACACGTGTGACACTTCTGCCCCCATGCCCAATGTGCCTAAGACTTCATCTGTACCCATCAAATGTGACCATGGTTCTTCAGAGTTCTCTGTGAATGAGGACTGGCCACCTAAGGTCTCTGTTGTTGAATCTTGTGCCAACCTCTCTTCTTGTCAGGGGGAAAATGTCATTCAAAAGAAAATGTGATATTGTATAATTGGAGTATACAATGTATAGCTATGTGTGCTAAGAATGACTATCGAGTCATTTATTACGAGAGAATAGACTCGTGAAATCAAGTAGTGATTTCTCTTTTATGCTGGCTTACTTCGCCAATTCTCTAGAGTCAAGAATTTATAAACTTTCTCAACGGTACACAGCAGAGACTAGACGCTCAAGTAGGCTGTAAATTGTACCGTTGGCCTCTGAGAAAGATAGTTTCTCCCCTTAACATTAAAATAATAATAATCAGGATCTTGGCTGAGCCAAACTCCTAGCTAGCACAACGGATTTAAGGATTAGTGCCAAAAGCTGGCCTAAGTACCAGTCGTGATTAATATAAAGAGTTGTGCTAACGTGGAGTAGCAAAAGTGTACTAAATATGTGGGAAAATTAAACACGACTTACATTTAACAAAGCTCAAGAAAACGAACTGTAAACTTATTGAATACAAGAAAATAAATTTACGTTACATGACTCCAATTCAAATCAAAGAAAGGGAAATGCACTCACTCAAACACTCAGACAAACAGCTAAATAACCCAAAAACTTAAGCCTAGGAAAACAAAAGAAAATACTGATCGGTACAGGTGAGACCGTGCTGCTGTCGATCACCAACTGGAGGGAGCTTCGGGGATTCACGCCAATACAAGCTGAGATCTAAAATCGCTAAGAAAAGTGATCACTCGAGCTTTCAACCCGCACGCACCGCGACTAAAGCAGACTGGGTATGGTTTTGAGTGTCCGACGTGAGGAATGTGAGAAAGGGGTGTGGCCGTAACGGCCTCGGAGGCGGAAGCGATAATTCAGAAATTATCACTCAGAGGAATGCACCGTCAGCATATAAAAACAATTACTCGCGAAAGAATGACGAAAGTTTTGACAACTTGATGCGAATATAAGTACGAGAGCGGACGGTTGAGAGAATGAGCGAAATCTCGCGCATTTGATAATTATTCGTTTCTCCCGCAAAATCACTCGATGTCACAATTTACGTTACATAATTTTACGATGTAGAAAATTCGTGACACTTCTGTTCCCTCTGTCCAAGAGGCTGAAAAGTCTAGCCAAGTGGAAGATACAGCTGATAGTACGCCTGTGGCCAGGTCCCCTCCTGGGAATGATGTTGGACACACCGTTGGTACTTCATTTCTGAAGCATACATTGTCATCCTCACAGGGTTTTAATCCTGTGAACACTCCTTCCACTTCTGAGGATTCTGATGGTGGCACTGGCTGTACAACATCACCTAGGGAAGCCTCCAAGCCACTTTCTAAGCCGAGCAATATACCACCTATGAGGAAGAGTGTTGTAAAACTTTCCTCTTCCTCGTCCTCACGTTTGCCCGTCGGATGTTCGACATAGGGTGGGGGTTCCTGGTGCTAGGTATCCTCTTCCCAAGGGCCTTCCTAAATATCAATCCAAACCCACTTGTATGTCAGGAGGTGTACAGTCCCGCACTTAATCATCAAAATCCCTCCACTGTGAATTCTATCATCCAGTGTAAATTGTTGGAGTTTACACAATAGCTGTGAGGAACTGTGTAATCTTGTTTCTCAATTTACTCCTCTATGCATGGACATCCACCAGACCATGGTTGGTGATGCTGTTCCTTTCGATCCTGCGCTGGTCCAAGATCGTCATGGAGGTGCTGCTGTCTTCCTTTCCCTGAATTTTCCATATAGTCATCTGGACATCTCTGGTCCCCTGCAGGCTGTTGCTGTCCAGATGTTTTTACGTCAGCAGTATACAGTTTACTGTCTATTTTCCTCCTAGTGCTACTGTTGAAAAGGGGGATCTGGAACGCCTTATTCATGACCTTCCTGATCCCATTCTGTTACTAGATGATTTGAATGGTCACCATCCACAGTGAGGCCAACCCTCCGGGTGTTTTGCTTGCCTCTTTAACCCGAGGAATCCCATCGACGTATAGGTACGTCACAACATTTTGTCACAGCTACACCATCAACGTACGGGTACGTCGCGCAATTGCAAGTTTTGCACAATTTTAAAGTTTCATGGGTGATATTTGGTAGGCATATGTGGGAGATCTTCCTCTACCTGCTGTCAAGCAGGGATACTGCCTGACCCCACATAACCCCCCCTCCCTCCCCTCCCCCCTACACTGGGCAATTCACCTGTTAGCAGCAACCTGGCCAGTAAAGGTTTGTTGCCCCACGGTCTCTCCAATGACGAAATGCACTGTGAAAGTGGTTCCTGAGGTGGAGGACAAAGAAATAAAGAAGCTAGAGCAAGAAACAAACAGAAGTGATGAAATGGTGTCATAAAGGAAGGTGCCATATGTGGATGTGTTTGGTGACTGAACAATGCTTGTATTGCCTACATAAATGTGTGAAAACCAATATAGTCTTGTACTACACATAAATTCATACCAAATACATAAATATATACGTAATTTAAAGTGGCTTGAATTAGTTAACCCTTCCATAGTTGTTTTCTTTAGGGGGCTACCCTGAGAAAGTGGGAAAACATAAAGCTTACTCATCACCTGTAGCACCATTTATAGCCTCAGGAAGGCCATTTCTCTATGAATTTTCGATGTTTCTCACCAAAAGCGAAGGTTTGAGCCCCCCCCAAAAAAAAAATCCGAAAATGCTCGGGACTGGGGGGTATCAGAGGTCAGAAATCAGTCGGGACGTGACGGGTTAATGGAAGATGAAGAGTAGACATTTTAAACTATAATAAAATGGCTTATTTCCCTGGCCCGGCAGGAACTTTTACTGCCATTGATTTGTCCTTATGCTCAGTTGATGCTGTTTTAGATTTTACATAGGATGTGTTGCCAGACCTATATGGCAGCAGCCATATCCTCTTACTCTTAATTGCAAGTGCAGGTGATCCTCAGGCTTGTGTTTCTCGCTGGCTTCTTGATAAGACTGACTGGCCACTTTTCAGGGAATTAAGTTCCATTAGCCTTTCTGTCAGTAATTTTGCTATCTTACTTAGGTGGTGTCACATTTCACTGACATGTTGCACTCAGCAACCCTATTATCTATTCCAAGAACAAGGGGTCAGTTTCCTTAACGTCCAGCTCCTTGGTGGAACTCTGACTGTAGTTCCACCGTGACAGCCAAACGAGTCGCCTTCTCTCGACTTTGTCATCACCGTGGGGATCCCTTAGTAGTTGTTGGTTTATTGGAGGGTGCGAGGTCATATGAGGCGGGTTTTCAAGGAGGCCAGGCTTTCATCCTCGAAGAGTGATGTTTCCTCCGTCAATTTGAGGACTTCCTTCACTCAGGGGGAGGAGGTGGCTCAATCGGTAGAGAGGAGGCATGCAGTCCTAAAGGACCCAGGTTCAAATCCCCGCTGGGGCAGAGAATAGTTTAAGGATTTGAATTTCATTAAATTAGACTTTACTGATCTACCAGACGACCCGCTGACATGTCGTAAAAATACCCCCGCTAATACCAATACACCAAGTCCTGTATGAGACAGCCCTAGCATGTATTCAGTATGGACGGTGGGCGTTAACGCCGAAGTGGTGTCATGATGAGAGGTGTATAGTATGTAGGAGGACTACTGGGCCTTGAGAGCAGGCTGTGAAGCCAATGCCAAGAGTTGGACAAAAAAAATAAAAAAATAAAAAAAATAAATAACGGAGAGATGGAGTGAAAGGAAGAGGCAGGCAGAGAACAAGGTTGAGGGATGAAATGAGAGGATGAGCCAGAGTACAGGCTGGAGAGATCATACTCGCAAATTTGCTAAGACTGGATGGAACGGGCCAATAGGCAGTATGTGAAAGTGAAGAAAGATGGGAGAGGTTATCATTATGCAGTAAATTATCTCACCCTTTATCTCACCCTGATGATAATGCTGCTCCTGCTGCTGATGATGATGGTGATGATAATGATGATGATGATAATAATGATGACGGTGATGATGATGATGAAGATGGTGATGATGAAGATGATGATGATGATGATGATGATAATTATGATGATGGTGATGTCTCTGGTTGTTAAAATCTTTGCATTATGCTGGTGTACGTCTGGCAACCGGGTCATTCAGGTCGTCCCTAATTTCATATTTGCTGGTGGTGTCCTTTTCTCTGGATTTATGTCGCCAGTCTTTGATGATGAGGTTTTGGTATCATCTTCACCACATTCCGGACTCAGTTTCTTGTGCCATAGTTTTCCACGATTCCTGATATTCTGTTTATGACACCCGTTCTAGTTTCCCGAAGCCCTGTGGTTACAGGGTCCACTCTGTTATGTTAGCCCTCTCTGTTCCGAAACTGGCAGTTTGTCTACATCGGATTCTGAGGGTGGGTTTTTGGCTACTCCCTCCTGTGACATTCTGTAGGTTCGTTGTTTGTAAAAAGGGCTCACTTCCGTCTCAGGTGTTCCTCTCTCTCTTTTTAGAACATGCCTCCACTCATGAGGGTTCTGTCACTGTCTATAATGACGGATCTAATTAGACTGATATTGGAGTAGGCTTTGATGTTGCCTTCCCTTCATTTAGAATGGGATGTAGCCTCCCTGGTATTGCTTCAGTATATAAGGTGCAACTGACTGCTATTTCATATGTTCTCCAAACCATTGTTACCCTCCCTCAATCTGATTTTGTGATTTTTGTGACTCCTCTAGTGCTCTGTCTGCACTGGAGTCTTTTAATGCATCCCATCCTCTGACGTTTTCAATTTTAGTGTGGCTTTTTCTCTTGGTCGTCGTGGCCGTCATGTAGACTTCTTTTGGGTTCCCACACATGTTGGTGGTGGGCAATGAGAGGGCAGATACATTAGCTACAGCTGCATCTTCTCGATGGCCTCCTACCAATTACCCGATTCTCACCTCTGATATGACACCTTCCCTGAAGCACGTGATTCGTACATGTTGGCAGGGACAGTGGGATGGTGTGGTTCATAATAAGTTAAGAGAAATTTTTCAGGGAGTTGTTGTGCCAAGGGTTCCCCCCTTCTTGCCTCGGCGATTGGAGGTGGCTCATGCCAGGCTTTGCACTGGCCACTCTTGGTTTACGCATGGGTTCCCGATGAGTGGTGACACTCAACCGTATTGTGATGATTGCCTTGTTTCCCTTACTGTCCGTTACTTGCTGTTCGAGTGTCCCAGTCTGGGGGACCTATTTCAGAGATTCCTCCATAGGCATAACGGGGCGGATGGTGCCTACTGTCTGTCCTTGATGCTTGGAGGTGTCTATAGCAATTTTACTGATGTTTGTAGCTTTCATGTATTTTCTGTATTTTCATATACTAAAGAATATTGATTTCATTTTGACATTGCAGTATTTTTGCTGTGTGTTTTACCTTGTCCAGCGGCTTATAACCCTGGCAGTTGTGCCACAAGTTGTTATTATATTTAATTAATATATCAAACATATTTTCTTCACTGACGAGCAGTTAGTTTTAATTTACAATAGTCATACATGCTTTCAGCTCTCCTTTAGAGAGTGGCTGTTATGTGGTTGCACTAGAAGAACTGGAAAAAATTAAGAGCAAAGCTAAAGAATAATTAACAACCTTGCAGTTACAAGTTAACTACCTTACTTAGAAGTAAGGTGGAATGTTGCCTCCCTTGCATTGGATTATAGATACCTTTATGGCAAATGCTCAGGCGAAGTTGCATCCATTGTTCCACCTCTCAACACAGACATATGATAGTGCCCATTGCTTGACTATCATATTACCATATTCCAGAACATCTGCCTATCAGAACTCGTTTATTTCCCGAACTGCTTCTCTTTGGATCTCAGTTCCCCATATTAGTTTCCCCCCAAACTTCAACCTTCAGAATTTTGAGTCCAAATGTTACAGATTTTTTAAATCTAGTGAATGTATTTATATGTATTATGTATATTTTTATTTTCTGTGAAAAAATAAAAAAGAAAAAGAAAATCACACTTGGTCCTACTTTACACCCATAGACTTATGTTCCACTTAGACTGATTTTCCCACATGAACCCACTTTCTGCCTTTGACCTATTGTTTCCATGGACTTTTTTTTAATCCTGCGGGGCCTCTTTCTCCCATATGGCCCTATTTTCCCCATGGCCCTATTTCCCCCTTTGGACCTAACTTCCCTTTTGGACTTGTTATTCACTATGTAGCTATTTTCGTCCATGGACCTATTTTCCCTTAAATGACCTCTTTCCCCATAAACCTATTTTCCGCCCATTGAGCAGTTTTCCCCACAGGCATGTTTTTCCTCAAGGACCTAGTTTTTGCATATGGGGACAGCAACTTTCTTCAGGGATTACATTTCCTCATGAACCTTTTTACCATTTGGACTTGTCTTTCTGTTTCAGCCTATTTTCCCAATGGACGCACTCCCAGTTGACATGTTTTCCTACATGAATGTATTCAGTTCACGTACGTATTTCCCCACATGAACGTATTCAATCCAATGGCCAAATTATTTTTCAGATATTATTTCCCAAAGAACCTCCAGGAAGCCACATATCCATCCATCCACTAAGTCCACCCACCCACCCGTTTAAACAAAATCTGTGCAACCCAGCCTTGTGCTCAGCATAACCATCCACCCATGAGACACCATCCACCCACCACATTCTTCTCTGCCCACAACATCCTGCCCAACCACCACACACACTTCTCCCATCCCAACACACTCCACACACTTTATCTTCCAAACCCAACTCACCCCACTTTCTCCACCTGTCCACGCACCTTGACTACCCACCAACCAGACCATCCAGCAACCTGTTTTGAACAACAACCACAAGATTACTTGCAACCAGCATTTACTGTTTCTTCTCGAAATAGACAACAATGACATGGCTTAACTTCATTTTTACTGCCACTTCCATTTAATATCTATCTATATACCTAGGCTGCTTCCCCCAAGGAAAGGGAGGTAGCCGAGACAGGACGACAAACTCCAAATATACTTATCCACTCAAATACATTCATTAACCCCTTAACCACGGGTCGTCACTTTTGTGACGGTCGGGTGCAATGGATCATACCACAGGGCATCACTTTAGTGACTGTTATTTTTAATTCACCCGGGCTTTCAGGTGGTGACTTGTATCATCTATCAGCACTGCCAATGTCCAACAATAGTCAGAGCTGCTAATGTCATCAGTACTCCCATCCACTGTTGACAATTTAGCCATTTTCCCTCACTCTAGACTCCCCTTCCTACCTCCCCTCCATTACACTCTCCTGTCGTCTGCTCAGCCGCTCTGCGGTAAGTAAATCTTCCCCGGATTTTTCCACTGTTTTCATCCATTGAAATGAGCTCTATGCCCTATTCTTATACAAAATAATATATATACTGTATATATATATA
>JAGKTI010009445.1:0-11091 GCA_018397915.1 Birgus latro | reverse complement strand
AGTGACCTTTTCACACTGGAACAGTCCCTTTTCATTAAATTTCATTGATGATCTCAGGTACAGCAAGTGTCGCACTGTATGACTTTGGTGGTGGTGAGTGATGACCCGGCGCTTCTTACAGCATTCTCTGACTCATCACTCAAGGGAGGCCTTTTGTTATCATCGACAAAGCTTGTCATCATCACCTGTCTCTTAATCTGCCATCTGCAGGGCCTGCATGGTTTTCACAGCCTCCTCGCAAACAAAAACTCTTTATTGATCATCATGGAAGATACTCTCGATGATACTGTGTAAGCACAATACAGCACCTATATGCAGTCAATGCACATTACTTCGTATTTTACCCTAGTTAATACACGAGGACTTTATCCTACTCAGGAGAAACCTGGAGCACCAAAAAAGATTAATAATTATCTTCACTGACGACTTGCCTGAGAACAGAACACTTTGCACATGGAGGTCCGATTTCCAGGATTGGGGATGCCATGGCGGAAGAAAATATGTTTCGCTCCCAGCATCCAGTTTGGAGAGCGTATTTTCTGACTACCACTTGGTGGTGGTGAAAGACAAGGTTCAAAGTGCAATGGAAGAACAAAATGAAGGAAGGACAGGAGGAAGTAGTCCATACAAGCAGTGTAGAAAGGTCGCAAGAGGATGGGAAAAAGGCAGAATAAAAGAGAGAAGTGGATGAGCGATTTGGTAAATATGATTTGGTGCCGATGCGACATGTGGAAGGTGAGCGCAAGATTTTCACAGAAGAAATCTGTCCAGCATGCCAGGTGGTGTGTGGAGAGAAGAAAGGGCGATTGGTTGTGCAGGGAACAGCATTTTGGAATGAAGAGGTGAGGCAAGTTGTAGTGAAAAAGATGAAAGCATACAGTAATTTGATGGGAAGCAGAGGCATGGACGAAGTTGTGAGATGGAAGAGAGTTTTATGCACAGAGGAAGAAAGAGGTGAAAAGATTAGTAAGAGATTAAGAAGAGAGTGGATGAAGAATTTGGAAGAAATTTTAGTGTAAAATGTAGGGAATGTAAGAAAATGTTCTGGAATAAGGTTACCCTGGGGGTAGGGGGGTTTTCAAGAATTCTCCCCCAGTATCCCTGCTTGTCGTAAGAAGCGACTAAAAGGGTTGGTGGTGGGTTAGTGCCCCACCCCGTAACACAACTAACTAAATATACGAACAAGAAGCCTCGGACCAGGACTGACCAAAAGTTGACGACAAAGGACCAGAGAAAGGACTTGGTAAGGATTGCGACTTGGAATGTAAGGGGTATGAATAATGAGGTGAAAGAGAGAGAGATCGTACAGGTGCTTGAGAGCGCGAAAGTGGATATATGTGGAATTACCGAAACTAAATGGCGAGTTGAGAGTGTGAGGGAATGGGATATGGGGTATATGCGCTGGAGTAGGTGAGAATGAGAGGGCGAAAGAAGGAGTGTGTATTGCTGTGAGCAACAGATGGAAGGAGAATGTAAGAGAGTATTGATCAGTTGGGTCAAGGATTGTGTGGGTAAGAGTGAAAGTTGGACTACAAATGTGTGCGATTGCGTGTGTGTATGCACCAATGCAAGATTGTGTAAGTAGAGTGAGAGAAGAGTTCTGGACAAATGTGGAAGCCTGCGTGGAAAAGTCTGAAAGGAATGAAAGAGTGTTGCTGATTGGAGATATGAATGGAAAAGTAGGGAATGAGAAGGTGGATGGAGTGGTTGGTGAGTGGGGTGTGCCTGCAGAGATGAATGAGAATGGCAGTGCTTTAGTGGACATTTGTGCCAGGAGGGGGTTGGTGTTAGCTAATACCCTCTTCAGACACAAAATGATCCATAGGTATACATGGCGAGTGTTGAGAAGGGTAGATGGTGAAATGAATGAACGGAAGGCAATGACTAACTATGTGTGTGTGGATGAAAGGATAAGAAGATGTGTAATGGATGCAAGAGTATATAGAGGTTGGGGGAGTAGACTTTCTGACCACCACTTGGTGGTGGCCAGAATTAGAATCCAAACAAGATGGAGGAAGAGAAGAAGGGGAGGACAGGAGGAAGTAGTTCTTACAAGGAGGGTAGAAAAGTTACAAGAGGATGGAATAAAGGCTGAATATAAAAGGGAAGTGGAGGAGTGCTTGGGTAAATATAGATCGGAGTAGATGGGGGACGTGGAAGGTGTGTGCAAGATATTCATAGAAGAAATCTGTGCAGCATTTGAGGTGGTGTGTCGGGTGAAGAGAAGATGAAAGGGGGTTCAGGGAACAGCATGGTGGACGGAACAGATGAGAAAGGCTGTGGCACAAAAGAAGAAAGCTGAGAGACGGACGAGAGAGTTATATGTAGAGAGCAGGAGAGAGGTGAAAAGATTAGTAAGAGAGAGCAAGAAGAGAGTGGATGAGGAATTTGGAAGGAATTTGAGTGCAAAGTGGAGGGAATGTAAGAAAATGTTCTGGAAAGAGGTAAAGAGAGCTAGACAGGGTGCCAACGAAGTTAGTGGGGGTGTGAAAGATAAAAATGATAGATTACTAGTCGAGAAGGGAGAAAAAGTCAACAGATGGAGAGAACACTTTAATGAATTGTTGAATATAGAGAATGAAAGTAATGCAAGTATAAGTGGCTGGGGAATGGTGGGGAGAAGGAGGGCTGTGAGAAGAGAGGAAGAAATCAGTAGGATGGAAGTGGTGGAAGCAATGAAGAAAGTTAAAATGGCGAATGCCCCAGGAATTGATGGAGTGTGTGGTGAAATGCTGAAGAATGGGGGAGAGATAGTAATAGAATGGATGTGGAAGATGTGCAGATTGGCCTGGGAGGAAGGTAGAGTCCCGGAGGATTGGAAGTCAGGTATAATTATTCCTCTGTACAAAGGAAAAGGGGAAAAAGAAGTGTGTGGTGATCATAGGGGCATTTGCCTTCTTAGTGTACTAGGAAAAGTATATGGTAGGATACTTATTGACAGAGTTAGGGAAATAACAGAGGAATTAGTTGGAGAAGAACAGGGAGATTTTTAGGAAGGGAAGAGGTTGTGTAGACCAGATATTCATTCTTCGATCTTTAGTGGAAAAGTTTCTAGAGAAGGGAAAGAAGTTGTATGTAGCCCTCATGGATTTGGAGAAAGCATATGACAGGGTGGATAGACAAGGATTGTGGAAAGTATTAAGAATATATGGAATGGATGGGAAGCTGCTGAAGGCCGTGAAGAATATGTATGAGGGTGCTAAGGCTGCAGTGCGTGTGGATGGCAAACTGAGTGAATCTTTCCATTTGAAAGTTGGATTGAAACAAGGATGTGTCATGTCGCCATGGTTTTCAATCTGTACATGGATGGGATTATAAAAGAGTTACAAGGTCGGGGAGTGGATGTTGGAGAGGCCCCAGTGAGAGAGGGCAGTGTTTGGAAACTCTCTGTACTGTTGTTTGCAGATGATACTGTGTTGTTGAGTGAAGACAAAGGGGAGCTGCAAGGCTTGGTAGATGAGTCTGAGAGAGTGTGTAAGAAACGGAATCTAAAGGTGAATGTATGGAAGAGTGAAGTGATGGTCTTCGAGAGAAATGAAGCCAGTGAATGTACAGTGAGATTGGATGGGGAGGATATGGAGAATGTGAGTGCATTTAAATACTTGGGTAGTGCGATGAGTAAGGATGGAAATCTGGAGGGTAAAGTGCTTGAAAGGGTGCAGCAGGGAAGGAAGGTTGCTGGTTCATAGAAAGCAGTGATAAAAAACAGGGAAGTGAGCATGAAAGTGAAAAAGTTGTTATATGACAGTATTGTGATACCAACTCTAACATATGGAAGTGAAGCTAGGACCCTGTTGGAAGGACAGAAGTCAAGAGTGAGAGCAGTGGAAATGAGTTATTTGAGAGAAGCATGTGGAGTCACATGGAGAGACAGACTAACAAATGAGGAAGTGAAGGAGTGTTGTGGTGTGGATGTGGACGTGATTGGAAGCGTTAGGAGAAACAAGTTAAGGTGGTTTGGGCATGTGGAGAGGATGGAGAGTGAAAGACTGACGAGGAGAGAGTATGTGAGTGAGGTGGAGGGGGGTAGAGGGAGGGGGAGGCCGAGGATGAGATGGAGGGATGGAGTGGAGAGATACATGAGAGAGGGGAGTGTGAGTTGGGAGCCGGGTAGTGAAATGGCGCGGGACAGAGCGACATGGAGGCGAATTGTTTGTGCCCACCCCGTGCGGGATTGAAGCGTCTGGCAATAGATAGATAGATGGAGTTGGGATGAAGTTGTCAGTAAGGGAGAGAAAGATAAAAATGGTAGATTGATAGCGCTGAAGGGAGACAAAGTGAAGAAATGGAGAGAACACTTTAAGGAACTGTTAAACATAGAGAATGAAAGTAATGCAACTATAAATGGCTGGGGAATGGCTGGGAGAAAAAGGGTGCTGAAGAGGAAGGAAGAGGTTAGTAGGATGGAAGTAGTGGAAGCAATGAAGAGAGTAATAATGAGGAAAGCCATAGGAACTGATGGAGTGTGTCGTTAAATGATGAAGCATGGGTGAGAGATAGTAGCAGAATAGATATCGACGATGTGCAGATCGGCCTGGGAGACTGGAAGTCTGGTATAAATATTCTCTTGCACAAAGGAAAAGGGGAAAAAGAAGTGTGTGGTAATCATTGGGGCATTTGTCTTCTTAATGTAACAGGCAAAGTATATGGTAGGGTATTTACTGAAAGAGTTAGGGAAGTAACAGACGAATTAGTTGGGAAGAAAAGAGAGGTTTTAGGAGGAGAAGCTGTGTAGATCAGATAGTCAGCCTTAAGACTTTAGTGCAAAAGTTTCGAGAAAAGAGAATCAAGTTGTACGCAGCCTTCATGGATCTGAAGAAAGCATAATATGACAGAGTGAACAGATAAGAATGTGAATAATTTTAAGAGTACTGTATATGGAGAAAATGGGAAGTTGTTGAATGCTGAGAAGAGTATGTGTGAGGGTGTTACGGCTGCATTGCAGTGTGAGTGGAGAGTGAACTGAATGAATTCTTACCCTCCACCTAATGAATTCATAAGAGGACACTGTTATCCCTGGGATCAACAACAATAGGTGGTGTAGAGATTTCGTTTCCGGGCCAGGACTCAGAAAGTTTTTACTCTTATCATGAAACTTGATATATTAATGTGCCTTAAAGTGAACTGGTGCCTTTTGAAAGCTAGAATGCTCTGTCTTAAGTATTTTTTCTTAATAATAAAAAAGTGGAAAAAAAATCTCAGTGATTTCAGTGCCACCTGCACAAGGAACCTGGAGGGCACAATGCATTTTACATTAAAACTTTGCAACTATTACACTTTACTAGGCAGACATTGCCCATAAACGATTATATGAATATCTAATTCTGTATGAAGTTTCATGACTGTCCCTATTATGTAATCATAAAAATGGCTTCCTAAATGAAAAAAAAAACATCATAATTTCATTGCATCTTCTCATAACTTCATTATTTCCATAGATAAAGTGCTGAAATTTGTAAGTTTTAACCTATTTCCCACCTCAGATACCCCGCAATCCCAAGCAATTTCGGATTTTGTGCTTTGTTTTTTGGTCTCAAACCTCCGCTTTTGGTGACAAACATTGAAAATTCAAAGAGAAACCGGCCTCCTGAGCTTATAAATGTTGCTACAGGTGACAGTCAGCCTTACCTTTTCATTCTCTCTCAGGGTACCTGGCTTCAAAGAAAAAGAACTATGGGAGGGTTAACTAATTCAGTCCACTTTAAATTACGTATTTATTTATTTATTTGGTACGAATTTATGTGTAGTACAAGACTATATTGGTTCTCACACAATAATATAGGCGATATAAGCATTGTTCACTCACCACACACAGTGACATATGGCACCTTCCTTTACGACATTACCACCTCATCATTTATGTTTGTTTCTTCCTCTAGCTTCTTTATTTCTTTGTCCTCCACCTCAGGAATCACTTTCACCGTGAATTTCGTCATTGGAGAGACCGTGGAGCAACATGTCTTTACTGGCCAGATCACTGCTAACAGGTGAATTGCAGAGTGTGGGGGGAGGGGGGAGGGGGGGTCAGGTGGGGCCAGGCAGTATCCCTGCTTGATAGAGGGTAGATGAAGGTCTCCCACATATATCTACCAAAAATCGCCCATGAAACTTGAAAAATGTGCAAATGACTGACCTTGCAATTGCACAACATACAGGTACGTCGATGAGTGTCATCGTGACAAAACGTTCCAAAGTACCCGTACGTCGATGGGATGCCTCGGGTCAATGTCTTTTTGTCAAACAGAGGGGAGGGGGATGCAAGAGATGTTATGTTCTTGGTTAGGTGTGCTGGGAGGTGAGGGTATGTGCCTGGTCAGACGGAGGGTTACAACAGCACGTTCCCTATATGTTTATCTGAAAGGTGAATTTAAAAAGCGGTGCGTCATGTTTCCATGACTATTCAGTCTGTATATTAATGGGGTATAAAAGAGATACAAGGTAAAACAGTGGATGTTAAAGCAGCCCCAATGAGAGACCAGTGTATGGAAACTCCCTGTATTGTTGTTTCCAGATGATACTGTATTGTTAAGTGAAGGCAAAAAGGAGCTGCAAGGCTTGGTGAATGAGTTTGGTAATGTGTGTAAGAAACGGATGCTAGATGTGAATGTAGAGAAGAGTAAAGTTATGGTCTTCATGATAAATGAAACTACTGAAATGTACAGTGCGGTTTTATGATGAGGATATGGCTAATGTTAGTACATTTAAGTACTTGGGATGTGTAATGAATAAGAATGGAAGTTTGGAGGATGAAGTACTTGAAAGGATACAACAAGGAAGAATGGTGGTTGGTTCTTTGAAATTGGTGGAAAGACACAGAGAAGAGAGCATGGAAGTAATTCACTGCATGACAGTATTGTGATACCTACTGTAACCTATGGAAGTGAGGCTTGGACCTTGTTGGAAGGACACAAGTAAAGAGGAAGAGCAGTGGAAAAGTAGTTATCTGAGAGGAGCATATGGAATTTCATGGAGAAACAGACCTACAAATCAGGAAGTGAAAGACCATTGTGGTGAGAATGTGGATGATAGAATGCATTAGGAACAATACACTGAGGCTGTTTGCCCACGTGGAGAGGATGGAGAACGAGAGACTAATGAGGAGAGTGTATGAGTTAGGTAAGAGGGGGGAGGGAGTGGAACACCAAGGATGAGATGGAGGGACAGAATGGGCATGTATATGAGAGAGGGGTGTGTGAGCTAGGAGAAGGGCAGCGAAATGGTAGGGGACAGGGAGATATAGAGGTGATTTCTTTGTGGCCACTCCTGGGTACTGGTAGACTATTATTAATAATTTCATCCAACTACATAGGCGGAGACAACTGTTTTCACTGGAATTTTTATTTCTGCCTCTGAGTCCTGCAACAGTTTCAGGAGAACTGGTGACTGTGCAAGGAATCTGAATGGTCCAGGTTATGTCTCCTGGCACTGGCCATTGCTAATAGAAAAAAAATCCAATTCTCCCTAATGGTAACTGTAAGTAAAAGTATCAGGAGCAGTGTTTGTCTCATTCTCTTGTGCCCCGCCCTCTACTGATGCCCCGCCCACTTCCAGCTCTACTCGTTGCTGATTGACTGAGATAATTATTATTCTTATTAATAGAATAATGAGCCTTACTACGAAATAGTATCGTATTATTTACTTTTACTTTGAATTCATTCCTGTATGACAAAGAAGCACTAAAATTTGCTAACTGAATCAAAATCAGTTTGAAAAGAGCCAGCCCGCCTCCTCCCGCGACAACATTTGAGTTTTGGCGCAAAGAAACTTCGAAGCTTGGCAATAAAACATCGCAGCTGTTCCACTGTTAAACATATTAAGCCATCTACCTGTCATGTCTGTTAAGTTACCACGGTTTCATAACCATATTGTAATTTTCCTATTTCCTACATTTCATTAAAATTAGAGGGTTCGAATACAAAAGTAGGAAAACGAACTGTCACTACTCGGTACAGTATAATTATTTATACAGTATAAATATTTATACCAACAATGCCGTATAAGAAATTTGATTCTATACACGTGAAGTCATTTAAATCTTTTAGAGGGAAAAGGGTTGTGTGTGTGTGTGGATCCCAAATATAAGGAAAAAAGTCAAAACACTAAGTTCTTTGTAGAAAGTATACCTTTTTATTTTCATAGAGGGAACTTTCGTTACTTCACAAACCTTTCAGGCTGATGACGGTCCTTGGTACTTTTTTCCAACATCCTTTACTAAAAAAAAACATCTTTCCTAGCTAAATGGAAAAGATATAATCGCAGTTAACCCGCGGAGTCCCATCGACATATGGGTACGTCGCAATGTTTTGTCACAGCTACAACCATTGATGTATGGGTACGTCACGCAATTGCAAGGGTCATGATTTGCACAATTTTCAAGTTTCATGGGTAATTTTTGGTAGGCATATGTGGGAGACCTTCCTCTACCTGCAGTCAAGCAGGGATACTGCCTGGCCCCACCTAACCCCCCTCCCCCCCTCCCCCCACACTGGGCAATTCACCTGTTAGCAGTAAGCTTGCCAGTAAAGGCATGTTGCCCCACGGTCTCTCCAATGACAAAATTCACGGTGAAAGTGATTCCTGAGGTGGAAGACAAAGCAAGAAACAAACAGAAGTGATGAGGTGGTAATGTCATAAAGGAAGGTGCCATATGTGAATGTGTTTGGTGACTGAACTATGCTTCTATTGCCTATATAAATGTGTTAAAACCAATATAGTCTGTTACTGCACATAAATTCGTACCAAATACATAAATAAATACGTAATTGAAAGTGGCTTGAATTAATTAACCCTACCATAGTTCGTTTTCTTTAGCCAGGTACCCTGAAAAAGAAGGAACATGTAAGGATGCATGACACCTGTATCAACAGTTTTAAGCATAGGATCGCAATTTCCCTATGAATTTTCGATGTTACTCACCAAAGGCGAAAGTTTGAGCCAATAACATTTTTTTCCAAAAATGCTCGGGATTTTGTGGCATGGGTGGTTGGAAATCGGTCGGGACGTGACGGGTTAAGGGGTTAAGAAAAAGTTTTGTTGCTAGGATTAGTGACAGCACCTGACATGTTTACATGCCGCTGGCACGGGCAAGACTGGCTTAGGATAATTTTCTACTAGGGCTGGCGGGTGAGTGGGCGGGGCCAAGGGGGCGGGGGACAAGAGAAACATTCAAACGCGAACAGTATAGTGCAGGTCCGGAGGACAGTAGACGAAACTTGGTGGACCAATTCCAAGGAGTTTATTTCCTTTTATTAAGAAGGCATGGATTAGTGAAACAATGCCAGCAGAGTGGAAAAATACTGTGACTGTACCCTGGTACAAAAATAAAGGTGAGCAAAGTGAGAGCAAGAATTATCATGACATAAGTTTATAAAGCGTGGTAGGGAAGGCATATGGAAGAAAGTATGAGAGATATCAGAAGTCCTAGCAAGTGATGAATAGGGTGGCTTTAGGAGTGGCAGAGGATGTGTGGATCAAATGTTTACAGTAAGGCAGATGGTGGAGAACGCTTGTGAGAAGAACTATAAGGTGTTTATGGCATTCATGGATCTGGAAAAAGCATACGACAAAGTAGACAAAGAAGGACTGTGGAAGATTTTGCGCATGTACGGTGTAGATGGTAAGCTGCCAGGTGCCTTCAAGAGTTTTTATGGTGGTAGTGAAGCACGTGTAAGAGTTAATGGGCATCTAAGTGAATGGTTCACGATTAGTGTGGGCGTGCGACAAGGTTGTGTGATGTCCCCATGGTTGCTCAATATTTATTTGGATTGGATGTTGAGAGAAGTATAAACACGAATAATGGAGAGGTAGATGGCGTTGGTAATGAATAGTGATGGATGGAATATCTCAAATTTGTTGTATGCTCATGATGCAGTACTACATGCAAATGCTGGACAAGAACTTAGTAGACTAGTGCAGAGTTTGCTGATGTCTGTGAGCATCGTGCCTTGAGAGTAAATTTAGAAAAGAGTAAAGTGATGGCTATTGAGATAGAAGGTGACTCCCAGTGACATGTTACAGTGAATGGAGTGAGACTGGAATTGGTGAGAGTTCAAATACCTGGATACAGTGATAGAAAAGAGAGGAAAATGTGCAAAAGAAGTGGAAAGTAGAGTGACACATGGACGGAAAGTAGCTGGTGCAATGAAGGCCTTGATAAGAAATAGAGGCTTGCATATTGCAGCTGCACGAGTTTTACATTATGGAGTGTTAGTGCCAACTCTAACATATGGATGTGAAACTATGGTGTGGCATGCAAATGAAAAGTCAAAAGTAAGAGCAGGAGGGATTGGACTGCTGAGGTATATATGTGAAATATAGAGTGGATAGGATACGAAAAAATGTTATTCGTGAAAGATGTGGAGTGAGGAAGGCTGTGGACACCAGAATCGAAGAGTGTATTGAGATGGTATGGTCATTTGGAGAGAATAGATGGCAATAGAGTGGTGAAAAGGTATACCTGAGCGAATTAAGGAGGGAAGAGGCGAGGTAGGCCAAGAAGAAGGTGGAGGGACATGGTGGATGTGTGTGTGAGGAGGAGAGGTTTGGAAGTCGGTGAGGCTAGGGGACTGACAAGAGATCGAGCTGGCTGGATGAATGTTGTGAGAAGTGCATGATAGGGGATTTTGCACCCTTTTCTAACGTGACAGTGTCCGGATCGACTCTATCGGATACGTTTAGGTGAAGCTACAGAACGTGGTGAATGTTTTTGGCATATCAGATACAGACAGGATTCCTGAGGGCTTGAATGGTGAGCGAATGGAACGTGGCCCATTCGATTGGGCAAATCTGGGCTGTCTGGATATTGCTACTCCTCACCCTGCCCTAGGGTGGGAAAGGAGGTCTGGATGATGATGATGATGATGATGATGATGATTGTTATTATCATTATTATTATTATTATGATTATTACAATGATCAACAGCCAAAACGGTTCAGACTTATTCTCGCTTGTTTCTAATTTGTTAACCCCAGTTTCTAAACTGACCCAAAAATTTGGCTATCGTGTAACCTTGAATTACTACATCATAAGTGTGGGGAAATACGTTATAAAATGCAAATTCGTCAAATAAGTGTCAATAAGTCTATATTTTG
>JAGKTI010009444.1:0-25536 GCA_018397915.1 Birgus latro | reverse complement strand
TGGCCACGAGTCAGGCCAGACCAAATACAGTGCAGGCCACAAGCCGCCCAGAAACTAGACCTAGTGCAGTGCAGGCCACAAGCCGCCCAGAAACTAGACCTAGTGCAGTGCAGGCCACAAGCCGCCCAGAAACTAGACCTAGTGCAGTGCAGGCCACAAGCCGCCAGGAAGCTATCCCTACGGCCCCACAGGCGTTGGCCACGAGTCACGCTTGGCCCAGTATAGAGCAGGCCACAAGCCGCCAGGAGAATGAGCCCAGCACAGAGCAGGCCACAAGCCACAAGGAGACTACCCTCCCCGTAACCCACCAGGCGTTGGCCACGAGTCACGTCGAGTCCGGAGTAGAGCTGGGCCTAGTCCACTCCCCTCCTACGGAAGCACCAGCCGTCGGAGAAGGCCCCACACCCGAGACGTGGCAGAGTCTCGCCCAGGACCTCGTTTCCGTGCGACTCCACCCGGGTGACCAGCCAAAGCCGCCGCCGAGCTCCTTCCACCACTCCCCCGGGCCGAGCTTCCCGTGAGGCGTCCCTGACGGCGCCGCCGCCCTCGAGCCGTCGCCGCAGCCCAGCCGCCCCGGGTTCCAGTTCCCTGGGTCCCCTGCTGCCCCAGGAGTTGCCCGGCACACCAGGGCGCGACCTACCGGTGGACGAGGTCTCCCGACGACGCTCACAGGTCCGACATCAGGCCCGGCTCCTAGCCCTCTTCGGGCCGAGCCCCTAGCCCACAGCCACGTGTGGGGACCCTGCCCAGGAGCCCGCCACTCCGCCCCTGTTCCCTCCTGACGGAGGAATCGCCCTGGGCCCATCAGTGTCGCCCAAGGGAGTGGACCATCGATATATATGTGTGTGTACCCGTAAGCTCAGTCTAGTGTGCATCTGCAGGATCTTACGAGTGATTCCCTACCGTGTGTCCTCAAGTGAAGTGACCAGGAACCCCGAATAAGATTGGACGTGCCGGTAGATAGAACGAGGCCGGACCTATATCGAAAGGTAGAGTCCCGTTGCCCTAGACCGTCTCAGTGACAACCCAGACCTCCCCCCTGTGTATCTTTGTGTCTTGTGCGGGTGTTTACGCTCCCCCTCCCCTGTGTTCAGTTAAACCTGCACCAGCCCTTTGTCTTAGCCGCGTGGCCGACCCGGGCATACCAAATACCACAGTCCCCCCCCCTGTTAAATACCTTTACGGCCGACCCTACCTGTAATAGACTCCCGGCCGCCAGTTACCTGAAGTACAGGTGTAAAGTAAGATATACATGTATACAGTGCCGTCCAGTGCTATACGGGTTTTAGAGATTGTGTCAAAACCATTCCTGTGTCTGAAGATATAAATGTGTTGTATGTCACACGAGTGTCGGGTGAATAGTACCATACTTAAACAAGAAGGTAAAGTGACAGATAGCAATTGTGTAGTGTTCACTCGCCCCCCCCCCGGCAAATCCTTTGTAATATCTGTGATGTATTATTGTCCTGTGTCTTATGCGTAGAATACATGTGTGATATCTACTGCCTTGTTTTTGTGTCCAGTCCTGCTCTTAGGAGTTACCTCCCGGTCTAGAATAGGGACCCGCTTTAGCCTGCGTATTTGAGGGCGAGAAACCGTCCCACAAATACGTAGCATAACAGCTGGATACTTATTGACTGAGTTAGGGAAATAACGGAGGAATTAGTTGAACAGGGAGGTTTTAGGAAGGGAGGAGGTTGTGTAGATCAGATATTCATTCTTAGGTCTTTATTAAGAACGGTTTCTAGAGAATGGAAAGAATTTGTATGCAGCCTACATACATTTGGAGTAAGCTTATGACACAGTGAGTGTGGAAAATAGTAAGAATATATGGTTTAAATGGGAAGCTGTTGCATGCCGTGAAGAGCATGTATGAGGGTGCTAAGGCTGCAGTGTGTGTGGATGGTGGACTGACTGAATTTTTCTATCTGAATGTTGGACTGAACTAGGGATGTGTCATGTCTCCATGGTTGTTCAATCTGTATATGGATGGGGTTATAAGGTACAAGGTAAGGCAGTGGATGTTGGAGCGGCCTAATGAGAGAGGATAGCGTTCGGAAACTTCCAATACTGTTGTTTGCAAGTGATACTGTATTGTTAAGTGAAGACGAAGGGGAACTGCAGGGCTTGGTGAATGAGTTTGAGACAGTGTGTATGAAACGGAATCTAAAGGTGACTGTAGAGAGGAGTAAAGTTATGGTCTTCGAGAGGAATGAGATCATTGAATGTACGGTACAGTGAGGTTGGATGATGAGGAAATGGAAAATGTGAGTGCATTTAAGTACCTGGGTAGTGTGACGAGTAAGGATGGAAGTTTGGAGGATGAAGTGCTTGAAAGGGTACGAGAGGTTGATGGTTCTCTGAAAGCAGTAGTATGAAACAGGGAAGTGAGCATGGCAGTAAAAAAGTCGCTGCACGATAGTACTGATACTAACTTTGACTTATGGAAGCGAAGCTTGGGACTTGTTGGAAGGACACAAGTCAAGAGTGAGAGCATTGGAAATGAGGTATATGACAGGAGTATATGAGTTACATGGAGAGAGAGACTGATAAACGAGGAAGTGAAGGACCGTTGTGGCCTGGATATGGATGTAATAGAATGTGTTAGGTGTAAAACTCTGAGGTGGCTTGGCCATGTGGAGAGGTTGGAGAGCGAGAGACTGACGAGGAGAGTGTGAGTGAGGTGGTAGGGGGAAGAGGGAAGGGGAGGCCGAAGCTGAGATGGATGGATGGAGTGGAGAGGTATATGAGAGAGGGTGTGTGTAAGCTGGGGTTAGGGCAGTGAAATGGCGTTGGACAGGGCGACATGGAGGCGGTTTGTTTGTGGCCACCCCTTACATGATAAGGCGTCGGTAATATATTGATAGACTTATTTTTTGTGCGGTATTCTTTGGTCAAAGTTGGTAGATATTTAATGTAAACCTAACTTACCATCCTCCACCCTATCATAAAATAACCTAACTTATTGCAACTTTACCTTATAACCTACTGGAACCAAATCTAACCTGTTCTAATGCAGCCTAACTGAGCAAAAAGCTCATAAAAGGAGGGTATGGCACAGAAGGTGCCCAGTTAACCCATAGAGACTCCTGGTTAAGTGGCAAATAATATTTGCCACTAGAATTATATGCGATGCGATGCGATGCGATGGTGTTCAAGGGATAGCCTTTACAACGGCCCCTCTTTTCTTAATTTTCTTCTTGGTTGTTGAGCTCCTTGATTTTCTTATGCCTTTTATCCAAGTCATTTAGGTATATTGCCTCTAATTTGTTTCCTTGAAACAGAATCTGTCCGATAATATGTTCTTTATTTTCAATATATGGTTGTTGTAATGCATATATCTTTCTCCTTTCTTCAGTGTATTCCTCGCAGTCTAATATAAAATGTTCTAGGTTTTCTCTATCTTTCCCACACATCGCACATTTTGCTTCGCTATCACTTCTATTCAATCCTCTCCTTTCTCCCAGATCCAAAGTATCTGTTCTACATTTAAACAGTGTTACAGAAGCAGGTGTGTTATCGTATATTTCTTCATTTCCTCCTATCTCCCTTTTCCATTTCTTATAAATGCTCATTGTCCTCTTATTTTCCATTTCACTTCTCCACTTCTTCGTATCCATTTCATATATCTTTTCTATTAATTCCTTCTTTGAGATTGTCTTCAGCCTTTCCATACTAAATTTTACTTCTTTTAGGCCATTATTGCATTCTTTCAACCACTTACTTGTTTTCATTTCCTTTAACCCTTCAACAATTTCATAGATTAATCTGTTATTTCCCTCCTTTATGATATTTTGCACATACAGTAGCTTAGACCTTATTACTTTTGTCTCCATTAATGAGGCTCCAACTTCTCCTCTAAGCCCACTAATTGGAGTATGTTTCGCTGCACCTAGTATTACTTGATATACTGAATTTTCTATAACTTGAAGCTTATCTATATTTTTCTTTTTAAAATCCACCACACTTGCTCCATACATTATAGATGGTAATGCTACACTTTTCCAATAAACTTTTCCATTCATGAGCTTATTACAACTTCTTGATATTACTGAGTATGTTAAATTTGCTAATTGTGATGCCTTCTTAAACATGTTTTCCTTATGTTTTTCGAAACAATTTTCCTTATTTATTATATCAATACCCAAATACTTTATGGATTCTACTACCTCTATTCCTTCAATTTCTGTTGGCTGATCTTTCATATTAAAGATAATAAATTTGCTTTTTTGTTTATTTATTTCCAATCCACAACTTTTGCTAATGTTCATTAACCTCCTTATATTTGCCTTGGCTTCTATCACTGATTGTGAGAATTGTAAACCGTCATCTGCGAAGAATATAGTATTTATATCAAATTTTTCGTCTCTATATCCCAATCCTGATTTTTCCATTTCTTGTATAATTTTGTAGGTCAATAATTTAAAGAGAGTTGTTGATCCTGTACAGCCTTGTCGGATACCACTAGTAATTTCTATGTCTTTTTCTGCCTCTGGGATTAAACACAGTTTTGTTTTGTCATCCATATACATTTCGGCTATAATATCTATCATCTTTTTGTCACTTTTTATTTCTTTCAGCACGTTTATAATTTCTTCCCTTTTCACTGAGTCATATGCTTTGGTAAAATCAATTGCAGCAACAAACAGTGTAATCTTTTTCTTATAACTCATATCTATACAGTATTTTAAAATCAGAATATTATCCTCTATTCTTCTTCCTTCTGTAAACCCAGCCTGCATTTCATTATCTATATGGTTTATTTTTATATGATGTTCTATTTTTCTTTTCAATAAAGACAAATATTTTATAATCTATATTTGTCAAAGCTATTGGTCTTAAGTCTTTTACAGTTGGAATTTTCTTCTTAGGTATCATTTTCGTCCTTGATACTTTCCAACTATCTGGTACTGTCCCATCTTCTATTATTTTGTTAAATAGCTTTGTCAGCACATCTGTACATGTATCACTTTTTATTAGACATTTATATAATTCAGGTTTTAACCCATCTGGCCCGGCAGCTTTCCTGTTTTTCAGCATTTTTACAACTTTCTTGACCTCCTCTTTGCTAATTTCCAAATTTTCCATTGGTTGGATTACCTTCATTACTTTTAATGCCCCATCCAAATGCTCTCTTATATCTGCTGTTTCATAATGCTCTGTTTCATCTGTATTTTGCTTACAGTGTACATTCATTTTCCTCAGGTATAATTCTTTTTCTTCACTATTCCACACTGTTTGTATATTGTTTTCGTGCTTTTGGTAAATACCTTTCCAAAAATTTTCTAGTTCCATAACTGCCTCCTCTGCATTAAGCTCTTTACCTGCTTCATTGTACAAGCTGTCCTTTGTAACTTTTGAAGCATCTTTCCCACCTCTTCTTAGTATATTAATATATTTCCACACCTCTCTACCCTTCTCTGAACTTTCCTTAATTTCTTGCGTTTTCNAAAAATTTTCTAGTTCCATAACTGCCTCCTCTGCATTAAGCTCTTTACCTGCTTCATTGTACAAGCTGTCCTTTGTAACTTTTGAAGCATCTTTCCCACTTCTTCTTAGTATATTAATATATTTCCACACCTCTCGACCCTTCTCTGAACTTTCCTTAATTTCTTGCGTTTTCTTTTTTTCATGTTTTGACATTTCCGACTTTATTAGCTCTTGCACTTTCTTTTTCTGTTCCTTGTATCTTTTCCATAGCCTTTCTTTTTCTTCATTATTCTCCTCATTTCTTTTTTTCCTATTTATTGCCTTCCTTATTTTAATTTCTTTTCTAATTTCTTCATTTATCCATGGTGGTTCTACTTGTTCCTTGTTTATTTTTCCTTTTCTTCTTCTATATTTCCTTTTTAGTAGGGCTTCTGCTTCTCTCTTCATTACTTCTCCAAATTGTTCAATGTTCTCTATCCCCTTAGTACACTCTTCTCCTATCTTTTCTACATATCTATCTAATACCTCATTATCAGTTGTGTGATATAAGCATTCTTGCCATTCTTTAGAATTATATAATTTTCTTTCTGCATTTATTTTTACCTTTACTTCAATTAAGTTATGGTCAGACAGATCAATTTCTTCTTTCCTTTCATCTATTATCATTGACATGTATTTATCGTAAAATTTCTGGTTTCCTAGTACAAAATCGATTGCACTTTTTGATTCCCCTCTTTCCCATGCTATTTCTCCTTCACATCTTACATCATTATTGAACAAAATCAAATTATAGTTTTCCATCCATCCTATTATATCTTCTCCTTTTTTGTCTATTTTCTGTTTTCCTAGAAAACCTAAGTGGCCATTAAAATCTCCTAAGAGTAGAAAGGGTGATTCTTCCTGATTCTCCATTATTACCTCCATCTCTTCTTTTATTTTATTGTATCTTACTCTATCTTCCTCCTTGTCTCCTACAGGTAGGTATACCAGTAACATTTTAAATTCCCAATTTCTTACATTACATTTACAGTATAATATATCAGTACTCTCTGTTGGAACCTTTTCTGTTTCTATGTGCTCACTTCTTCCTACTAAAATCATCAATCCTCCTCCCTTTTTTTCATCATTATTTCTCATGTTACTTATATATCTCTTCATTTCTCTAATTTTTACTTTTTCATATTTAAGTTGTGTTTCTGTTAAGCAAAGAATGTCTTCCTCATTAATCCATTGTTCCAATTCTGACATTTTAACATCTGTGAGGCCTTGTATGTTTAATAACCTTATCCTACATATGTGTTCTATTTCTTCCTTCTTGAAATCTCTTTAATTCACCATTCTTTATGTAACATCCTCTCTCCCCTTGTTCTCTTTTCTCCTTTAGCTGTTCCCATAGTTCCTTGTTCTTTTGTCTCTCCTGGTTAGGTCCCTAGATACCGCTATTCCTTTTGCCATGTCATTTTCTGTGTTCCCTAAGTTTCTTGCATTTTTCAAAATTTCCCATTTTGTTTTTTCTTCACCCTATCTATCTGTCTATTGCCAGACACCATAATCCTGTAAGGGGTGGCCATTTGACTTTGAGTTATTTTTTTTTACGGGGAGGGGCACTAACCCTCCACCAACTCACTTGTTGACTCGTAGGGAGCACGTATGGTTTGGTTATATGGTTACCACCCAGCGTTGTAGATGGTTTCTTGGCTTACAGGAAACCATTTGGCTTGTCACTCAATGTAATGCCACCTGTAAAGGAAAGAAAAGCAGTAAGAAGTGACAGGAAATATGGGAGAAATAGGAAGAAAGGAGGGCAGGCACAGAAAAAGAATGATAAAGCTACGGAAGAAGTAGGCAGCACTACATCAAGTGAGTTTCTTCACCCAATTTTAGCAAAAGAGGCCGTTTCCTATTTGAGTCATTCTTTTTTCCTAGCCTCACTGCATCATTTATCTTTACATTTTGAACCCTTATTTCTCTTTGTGTTATTTCTGTAGAAATTTGAATGTCCTCCCTGATTCTTTCCATTGGGTCATTACTTTCTGATTCCTCTAAATTATATATAACAATATTATTCTTCCTCCTCTCCTTCTCCTCTCTCTCTTTCATTTCTTCATAGAACTCATCCGTTATCTCCTGCTTTATCTCTCCCTTTATTTCCTCCATTTTCTTGTCCCTCTTCTTCATCTCTTCCTCGATTTCCTTTTTCATTTCTTCAAGTAAATCTTCCTTCAATGTCTCTAGACATTGCCAAACACAGTATTATTCTAGTGAGTTTTCGGCTCGTAGTAGATTTCGGACATTTAAATCCTGAAATATTGAATATTCAGCAAAGATCTTTAAATCTTGATTCAACTCATCCCAGACTGCGTCTGTTAGTGCCGCCGAAACTAAGAAGGGACAAGAACGATCTTGGAGGTGAAGACCGATCTTGGGCGACAGTAAAACGGCTGCATCGCCGTCCCCAATCTTAATCATAAAATATGGAAAACAAACTACCGGTAAGGAATGAACTAGTAAAGTCTTTTTGCTGTTTAAACTAATCCGTACGTTTTTCAATAATTTCCACATGTACGAGCTTTAAAAGCAAACTAAATTGAATCCATGGAAGATGTACTCATTAAAAAATCTCTCTCTCTCTCTCTCTCTCTCTCTCTCTCTCTCTGAAAAGCCGAATAATTCATGTGATGAATAATCCAATATATTCAGAAAAGAGCCGAATTATTTGTACTTTGTTTTGGTTTTATTTGTGTTTGTAGAGTTGGTGTGAGGGTTGAATCATTCATCATATTTCATCAAGAGTATTGCAAGATAAAACGAATGCTTGCACAGAAGTAGGACATCGTGATATTTACAAAGGAAAGGAAAATAAGGTGAGAAAACAGTGGTGGTAAATCACGAACGAAAGAGTCGGACTGTTTTCGTCGAATTAGCGGCACGTGTCAGACCTGTGATCATGAACCCATGTACAGTTCTAATTCCGCGTTTTGTACGGGTCATCATGGTCATACAGTTTCATACAAAACTCTGACACCAACAAAACAGCCCCACCTGTTTAACCAGATGTGTGGCATCTGAAAAACTGGTATTTCAATAAGATGGCTTCCACAGTGTTATTCGTCGTGCCAGTAGTGACTCAAAATTGAGCTGTTACACTGCCTATTTATACTGTGATAAGTAGATTTCGTCAGTAAAATCCCATACCTTCTCTGTAGGGCAATGGGGAGCAGGGTGGCTCAGTGTTAGAGCACTTGACCCAAGATTGTGAGGTTGAGAGTTTGCACCCCACCAGAGTAGCTGCCTTGCTAGGAGGGGTAGCGTTCTTCCGTCACCCCGGCAGGGCTACATTATCAATCAAGGTCTAGCTTGGAAGATTATTCATTCTTCCATCTGCAGGGCAACCTGTCTGGTACTACTGACAATGGAGGGCAGTCAAGCTGGTTCTCCTATACTGTTATCGTCCTCAATTGTTACCCATTGATAGTATCCACTGAGCTCTAAAATATGGAGTGGCCATATTGAAACCCCTCCACTCGTCACCTCACTGTTGCTTACATAAGCTAAGCAGTGGGCCATGGCACTATATTTTCCAAATTCACCGGCTGATTTCAAAAGATGTGGGCGTCGGTGATGTAGGCTAGATAAACAACATCAGCGCCGCCCTGAGCCCCTGGCGGCGGTTACACAAACAATGTGGTGCTACCCATGAAAAAGCCACTCCATACTATAGAGCTCAGTGATAGTATCCCCAAGCATTAAGGAATACTTATCTATCTATCTATTGCCAGACACCATAATCCCGTAAGGGGTGGCCATTTGACTTTGAGTTATTTTTTTTTTTTACGGGGAGGGGCACTAACCCTCCACCAACCCACTTGTTGACACGTAGGGAGCACGTATGGTTTGGTTATATGGTTACCACCCAGGGTTGTAAATGGTTTCTTGGCTTGCAGGAAACCATTTGGCTTGTCACTCAATGTAATGCCACCTGTAAAGGAAAGAAAAGGAGTAAGAAGTGACAGGAAATATAGGAGAAATAGGAAGAAAGGAGGGCAGGCACAGAAAAAGAATGATAAAGGCTAAGGAAGAAGTAGGCAGCACTACATCAAGTGAGTGGATGATGGTCGCCACCACCTACCACTTATGAATGTCAATAATACTTCGACTACTGCAAGTCACCTCTGGATACCGACAGTAATAAACTCAATGGCAGCTTGTGCATCAAACTTCTCGGTTACACTCCGTAAAGTGCACATTTAGGGAAGGATAGGCCAGCTGTGGTTAGTGTCCACATTATTCCTTGTAAGTAGAAATAAAGGTAATGCAAATATATAATGCTTGAAATGTTTAAGATTTAAGCAAGTGAAATTGATAAATTGTTCATAAAATGTGCCTTCTGATACTGACTTAGAAGTATTCCCGTGAGGTAATTTCAACATTTTTACAATGTTGGCTGATTTGATGTATGATTAAATATGTACATCACTGATGCTGTTTTTCCAAATTTTCTTTTGGAATGAAGTGTCAACAGGATCCTTTGTAATTTTTTATAGATTAGCCTGTACACTGGACTTTGTTTAAATGTTGGTTTATGAAAGTGCTTGTCAATAGGGGGTTACTTTATTGTACTGCGCCACTCTTATATTTCACGGAATATGAAGTGATTTCATTTGATTATCGTGTGCTGTTTTACTACCATGTATCACATTTTAATGTGATACATGGTAGTAAGGAAGAAGGAACTAAAGGCCACAGGCCTGCATACTGTTCCTTCCAAGAAAAAACAAAAACAATACAAAAGAGAGCCAAATTCAAGATCCGTTCATTTCGAGATGTCTGGACACACTGCGTTTGAAAGACTGGAGATCATAGGAAGTAGGAAATACAGACAGAGGAAGACAGTTCCAGAGTTGACCTGTTGCATAAATGAAAGACTGGGAGTAACGGTTAACTCTTGCATTAGAGAGTTGGACAGAAAAGGGATGAGAGTTTGTTGCTAGACGGGTACTACGTGCCCGTCGTAGAGGTGGAGGGATGCAAGCAGACAGTTCAGAGGAACAGTGACCGTTGAAGTAGCGATAGAAGAGAGATAAAGATGCAACAGTGTGGCGAAGAGACAAAGGTTGAAGGGAATCAGTAAGAGGAGGAGAGTTAATGAGACGAAAAGCCTTTGACTCCATCCTATTGAGAAGAGCTGCATGTGGGGAGCCTCCCCACACATGAGAGTTTTACTCCATACACGGGTGAATAAAACCCGTGTACAAGGTCAACAACTGTGCAGGGGTAAAGAAAGTTTGGAATCGGCTTAGCACACCTAATCTCTTGGAAGCAGATTTCACAAGAGATGTAATATGTTCTTTCCAAGACAAATCCCGAGAGAAAGAAACCCCAAGCATGTTCAAGGATGATGCAGATGATGCAGGACATAACTGTTCATTATTAAACATTAGTGGGTAATCCTGAGGAAGATTTTGTCGGGTTGATAAGTGTAAGAACTGAGTTTTTGATGCATTAAAAATAAGATTATTTTTACCCCAATCAGAGATACGAGCCAAGTCAGACATTAGGTGTGCCATAGCCTCATCCCTTTTTTGTTGAAGTAACTGCTGAGATGGACGATGTGGAAACAGAATGGAAAGGTGAAAGGTGGAATCATCAGCATATGAGTGGATAGGGTTAGATGTACAGCTTAGAAGGTCATTGATGAATAAAAGGAAGAGAGTTGGTGATAGGACAGAGCCCTGAGGAACACCACTGTTGATAGGTCTAGGAGAAGAACGATGGCCGTCTACAACAGCGGCTATAGAACGACCAGAAAGGAAGCTAGAGATGAAGGCACAGATAGAAGGATAGAAACCGTAAGAGGGCAGTTTGGAAATTAAAGATTTATGCCAGACTCGATCGAAATCCTTTGAGATGTCAAGTGCAATGGCAAAGCTTTCACCAAAGTCGGCAAAGCTATCACCAAAGTCTCAAAAGGAGGATGACCAGGAGTCTGAAAGGTAGGTGAGAAGATCGCCAGTGGAGCATCCCTGACGGAACCCATACTGACGATCAGAAAGAAGGTTGTGACAGGAAAGATGCTTTAAAATTTTTCTATTAAGAATTGACTCGAAAACTTTTGAGACACAGGATGTTAAAGCAATTGGACGATAGTTAGAGGGTTGGGAATGGTCACCCTTCTTTGGGACTGGCTGAATAAGAGCAAACTTCCAGCAAGAAGGAAAGGTACAAGTTGATAGACAAAGGCGAAAGAGTTTACCTACGCAGGGTGTAAGCACAGAAACACAGTTTATGAGGACAACAGGAGGGACTCCATCAGGCCCATATGCCTTGTTAGTACTGAGGCCAGTAATGGCAGAAAATACATCAGCTGAAGAAATTTTAATGTCAGTCAAGAGGAAGTCAGAGGGGGGAAGTGATGGAGGAATAGCACCGGAATCGTCTAAGGTGGAATTGGAGGAGAAAGTCTGAGCGAAGAGATCTGCTTTATCAGTGGAAGAAATAGCTACAGAACCATCAGAGTAGAAAAGAGGAGGGAAGGATGATGAGGTAAAGTTGTTAGAAAGGTTTTTGGCAGGGTACCAGAAGGAGCGAGAAGAATTCGAGTTGGAGAGTTGAGAACATTTAGCACGGATGAAATTATTTTTAGCAGAGCGAAGAACAGACTTAACACGATTCCGGGCAGAAATATATAAAACATGTGATTCAGTGGTGGGTTGGCCCTGGTACCTCTTATAGGCCCTCTTCTTGTTGCAGACAGCATTAGAACAAGCGTGATTAAATCAGGGCTTTCTTGCATTAGTCAGAGGATATGAGAAAGGAATGTATGCTTCCATGCCTGAGAGAATAACCTCCGTAATGTGCAAGGCACACTTAGATGGCTCCCGGCCATGGAAGCAATAATCATTCCAAGGAAAATCAAAGAAGTACTGCCTGAGGGCCTCCCAATCTGCAGCTCCAAAGTGCCACAGGCGGCGTTTCTTTGGAGGGTCCACAGGCCGTACCGGAGTGACAGGACAGGTTAATGTAATAAGGTTATGATCGGAGGAGCCCAACGGAGAGAAAAGATTAACAGTGTAAGCAGAAGGATTAGTTGTTAGAAACAGGTCAAGTATGTTGGAACTCTCTCCAAGGCGGTCTGGGATAAGGGTAGGGTGCTGCACAAGCTGCTCTAGATCATTAGGGATAGAAAAGATGTAGGCTTGTTCACCAGGTGGATCAGTGAAAGGAGAGGAGAGCCAAAGGTGGTGGTGAAAATTGAAATCTCCAAGAATGGAGATTTCAGAGAAAGGAGAAATGGATAGAATGTGTTCCATCGTAGAAGTAAGATAATAAAAAAAAATTTTGATAGTCAGTAGAATTAGGAGATAAGTAAACAGCACAGATATATTTAGTCAGAGAATGACATGAAAGCCGAAGCCTGAGAGTAGAGAATTCAGAAGAATCAAGTTCAGGAACACGAGAGCAAGAAAGATCGTTGCGTACATATACGCAACAGCCACCTTTGGCTTTGAAATGAGAATAGAGAAAGTAGGAGGATACAGAAGAGGGTTTGCTGTCAGTTGCCTCAGACAGCTGAGTCTCAGAGAGAAAGAGAAGGTGAGGTTTAGAGGAGAAGAGGTGGTGTTCAACGGAGCGAAAGTTAGAGGAAAGGCCGCAAATGTTACAGAAATGAAGGAGTGAGTCAGACAGTGTTCCAGGCAGCTCGGTGAGTCGTCACCGGGAGAGGGGCGGATGGTGGGGGCATTTATGGTCCCCCCCCTGGGGACTCTGAGGCATGATTTTTGTGCGCCATTTTCTTACAAATTTTGAAAAGGAAGTGTAGTGTGTAGTGTGCATGTAGTTTGGTGTTGACAGTTAGAGAAACTTGTATTGGAGAGCATGCTAGACTACTCTCTGTATTACTGAGGCACTGAAAAAGTTCAGCAAAGGGGGATGGTCAGGAACAAGTCCTGAAGGCTGATGAAACGGAGCTCCAGCTCTCCATGTCATCAGCCTTCCATCCACCTTGGGAGTACTGCCCTGCTCGACTGGTGCTACAGTCTTCTCAGGAGATTACTGTGTATATTTTTCCTTCCACCAAGGAGGTTATGTTTTTGCTGGCATTGGTTTGTTTGTTTATCTGTGAGTTAAGAGGATTCCTAAAAAAGTTATTAATGGATTTTGATGACATTTTTGTGGAAGGGTGGGCCATGGGCCTAGAAAGAAATGAAGAAATTTGGGGGTGGATCCTGATCCCGAACCATAGTATCCTACACAATATCTCTAAAAGTTCCTGATGAATTTCAATGAAATTTTGTGGAAATGTGGTCATGGACCAAGAAAGAATTGATTAAATTTTGGGGTGGATCCAGATCCAGAGCTTTTATCCACAGATCTGGATCTGGGCTGACTCAAAAAGTTATGAATGGATTTTGATGAAACTTTATGGAAGGGGGGGCTGTGGGCCAAGGAATGATTGGATTTGGGGGTGGATCTGGAGTATCCAACACACTGTTTCCAAAAGTTCTCGGTGCATTTTAATGAAATTTTGTGGAATGGTGGGCCATGGACCAAGAAAGAATTGATTAAATTTTGGGATGGGTATGGATCCAGATCCTGTAGCCACAGATCCAGGTCCTGTAGCCACAGATCCAGATCCAGATCCAGATCCAGCTATATGTGCTTTCTGAGTGTTTTTTTATTTATTTTTATTTTTTTATTTTTTTTTTTAATGGGTTGAGGCTTTTGTACCAAGATGCCACCATGCACCAAATTTGAAGAGTCAGGGGATTTTTCCACAGGCTCATACCATATAATTCAAGTGAAGATCTGTTTAAGTGGGATTGGGGGTCATTTTTTTTTTGTTGCCACTGAACTTGTACCTGGCATCTGTGTTTTGGAACTGTATAACTCAGAGGATGAATATACTGTTTATATTCACTGTTTGAAAGCTTGAATTCTGAATGTAAATATGTTTATTCAGTTGCAGGTTAAAAAAGTTGATGTGATGTCATGATGGACAAAGCAAAGAAGCCTCATCACTTCAAGAAAAAGCATGGATTCAGGAATAAGACGCCACACTTTAAGCCTAAAATAAAGAAGAAAGCTTGTGAAGGAGACGAAATAAGCAGTCTTCATAAAGCAAAAGTTGAGGTACTGTACATATTTATTTTTTTTCTTATTGTCAGTAACTATTGCATCTTAATCATGGAGTTCTGAAATAAAGAATATTGTTGTAAAGTTTAGGGGAAAAGAGAAAGCATTAATTTAAGTAATGCTCTGTATTTGTTCAGTGGTTTCGAAATTTTAGCTGCAAGTATATATCATAGCTACAAATACAGTAGCTGCAACATATCAGAGAATTCTGTATCGGTAGTTATTGTACATATAGTAGACCCGCACTATAATGAACTAAATGGAGGGAAGCTTGATCCAATAAAGCTGATCATCCTATGGTCTCCTCATCAGGTGGGATTTCAGGCACATATTTGAAAATAAATGAGTACAATAGTCAGTTCTAGTACTAAAAATGATAGCTATACCCATTTTACACTAGCCTAACTTGGCCCATAATTTTGCCCTTTTGCAGCTTACTTCACACCCTTGTCATCACACTACATTATAACTAGTACAATACTGTCATGCCATGATTTACGATTTCCTCATGCTTACAACGTATGCATACTTTGTCAATTCCTCGAGATTTTATCTGATTATTTGCCATGCCATGATTTACAGTTTCCTCATGCTTACAACGTATGCATACTTTGTCAGTTCCTCGAGATTTGATCTGATTATTTGCATTTACGATGTATAGATCAGCCGCGTTTCAGCCAGCCAGTCATACGCATCACAACAGTCACTTGTCCTAGTCAAGATGACGATGTTGTGTTTACCATGCGCAGAACACTGTTTTAACTCGTCTGTGCACCTCCAAAACTTCCTCCATATCCCCAGTTGCCCACATGATGTCCCAGTGATCATATGCTCTCCAAACTCCCTCATGAAACTGCATCGTACCATCCGTTGGCATCCTCATACCATCACTGTGCAACGCAAGTGTACTTAGTGCAGCGTTGCGATCATTATGGTGTGTTTCACCGCCTGTGTTTTGGTGTTTTGTGTTTGATTTTGTGCTTTAACACCTGAAAATCATGTTTGGCATGGGTGTTAAGTGAGGTGCTAGTATGCCCGCTGAGGGCAAGCCCAAGAGAGCAGGGCGAACCATTATCCTCGACATCAAGGTGGAGATTATAAGGCATCATAAGGATGGTCAAGGGGCCAGTAGGATCACCAATGTCTTAAAGCTGCCCCAGTCGACTGGCAAAGGAACTGACATAGATTTTTTTTTTTTATATATATATATGGGTGACTTTGCCAACTCCACTTGATGTAACCCCCTAATTATAATGGAAATATACCCTCGATTTAGTATTGAATCGTTTTACGATCTGTTTTTACTTGATGTAACCCTGTCGTAAATCAAGGACTGACAGTATTATTGTAGTCTGTTTTTGCAACTCAACGGTCACAATGGGGAGAGGGCAGTATCAGGCCAGGTTGGAGTGAAAAAGGTAGGAAACACATATATTGTGCCCCATTTAACATTGTTTGTTGTAGTCGACAGAAATCCGGTGGCCTTTATCATTTCTGTTAAATCCAATATCTGATCTACTGATGTCAGTTAAATTGAGGATCTACTGTATATACTATGCTATATGCATTCCTGAGCTTCTTTTAAGTTAGTGTTCTTAATACAGTAAACCCTCTTTGTAACAAATCTGTTCACCAAATTTTGGCTTTCAAAAACTGTTTGAGTCAGCTGTATCATCACATATACAGTACTGAATAAGATGTGGGTTTAGCTACAGCAGATGTAACTGACCAGTAGCACTGGTCTCAGTATAAACATTTGGGATTCTGATTTTATGAAATGAACAAAATTTGTAGTGCACAGAAATTTCAGTCATTTTATACACAGTTTGAGTGCAAACAGTCATACATAATTTTTGCTGAACAGGAGATGGAACCAGATGATTAGTTTTGGCCCCATTTGTTTATGAAAGTGTTACTCTGTGATTTTTATTGGTGTAAAAATTGATACCATGTGTTACATGATAGTTCTCAGAATTATGGTTTAATAGCCTGATAATTTACATTAAGATAGTCAAGAAGGTCATCATCTTTGATACTGGAGTGATATTTATTTTCAGTAAACTCATGATGGAGAAAAGTAATAAGAGTATGCATTGCAAATTTGTGCAGATGAAGGGAACTAACTGTGATACTTTCTGTATCCCAGCAGTGACAGGATTACAGTTATTGAAATTAGTGAACTGGAGAAATTCTCCCCTGAGATCATTTTTAATAAGTTGCAGTTTCATCTGGACAATTCATGTGGCTAAAATTTGATCTCACAATGACTGCTGTGTTCTTTCAGCTTGATTCACTTTAAATAAATAGCTAATGTACACTATCCATCAGTTTGTCATCCAGACCTATGTTGCCGTAACAGTGTAGAGCTAAACTCTTCAGTACAGATATTTAAGTCAATAATAGCAGAAGCATTTTCAAAGAAAAACCTCAGGAGATATTTTCAGAAGGAAAGGCTCCACACCAGAACTTATCACAGTTTGTCATTTGAGTAGACTGACTTTTGGGGAAGCCAGTACCTGCTTGAAAGTCCCAGATCTAACTGTTTGAAGAGCTTGATGCCAGTATGGTAGGAAGTATGCAGTGTAATTTAGATTATTTTGTATATACTGTAGTATGAAGTTCAGTTTATCAGTAAATGTTCTTTAGAATTATAGTGTAGGCTTCAGTACAGTACATCCTTCAACTTTGCGAACTTTAACTTTGCGATTCACCAGTTTTGCGAGGTAGTTCCAAAAGTCATGTATTTTTTAACATTTATGAACTTTGCGACTGATCACACACTTTGCGAGGTCGAGTGGTGGGAGAGTCGTCTTCCCGCACTACTTTGCCACCCTGAGTAATGACGTCATGGTTCATTGGGCGTACTGAGCCTCCTAGTTCAGTGGTCTGCCGCCCCGCCACGTTTGTTTGCACCTGTTTCCAACCAAGGTCACTGACCCTCACAATTTCGTGGTGCTCCTCGCAATATCCCAGCAGTCTAACCTTGCACGAGTGTTATCAGGGCGCCAACGGGTAAGAAGAACAAGAAAATAATTTTGGAGACCAAACTGAAAATGATTGAAAGGAAAAAAGCAGGTGAAGGTAATTCTGCTATTGGTCAGGAGTTTGGTATTGGTGAATCGACAGTGAGAATGATTTTGAAGAACAGTGAACAAATCAGGCAAGCAGCAAATAACTATGGAGGTGCTCAGTTTGATGGTAGAATGCTGGTGGACAACAAAGAAGTGCTAATAAAAATGGAAAGATACCTTGCTCACTACATTCAGAGAAAGGAAAAGGAAGGGGGGTTGCATTAGATGGGCGCCATATAAGGGAACAGGCAAAGATATTCTATCACATGTGCCTTAAAAAAGCCATTAATCCTCCAACAAAACCTTTCAAGGCATCGAATGGGTGGCTATGCCAGTTCCTCAAAAGGAAGGGGTTTAAGCACATCGGGTTCAGGTTCAGTGGCGAGTGAGGCAGTGCTGACTACAAATTGGTCGGCTTCACTCCAAGGTAAGCACTTTTTCCCACTCTTTCTCTTGACTCTACCTCTTAATTTTACGATGATAAATGAAACAAACATGAACTGATGTACTGTACAGTAATATTAATAAGAAAACATCATAGGTAAGAAACATTAAAAAAAAAAAAAAATGCATTTACAATGATGTGAAGACTGGCGTGGTTAACGGGACTGGTGGCGGGGCGAGGCTTGGCTATTGTGGCCCTCGGGGCCTACGTCGTCACTATCACTGTCGGCAGATATTTCCACATGTTGCTGAGTATTTTCTGCCTCTCTCATGAATCCCTCGAAGTCAGAATCGTCCCTGGGGTCATCAGAATGAAAAAGGTTAGGGATGCTAGGATTGCTGGCTGCTTGGGGAGGGGTGGCAGGACGGCTGGTCGATGGGGCAGGGTCTCTTGGGGTTCTCTTGAATTTTGTGATTAGAGACTGCTTCCTCTTGTTAACCCCATCTCTGTGGAGGTCAGCATAAAAGCGAAGCGGCTGAGAATTAACTATACATAACCTGGTCAATATTCTCGCCATCATTGAGCAGCTGAAAAAAACCATCGTGAACAACGAATGTGACAATTTAGGGCTCAGCAAGCATGCCACGGTGTTGACAGGGCCCTTCGTTTTTATGCTGACCTACACAGAGATGGGGTTAACAAGAGGAAGCAGTCTCTAATCTCAAAATTAATGAGAACCCCAAGAGACCCTGCCCCATCGACCAGCCGTCCTGCCACCCCTCCCCAAGTAGCCAGCGATCCTAGCATCCTTAACCTTTTTCATTCTGATGACCCCAGTGACGATTCTGACTTCGAGGGATTCATGAGAGAGGCAGAAAAAACACAGCAAGATGTGGAAATATCTGCCAACAGTGATAGTGATGACTTAGGCCCCACGGGGCCACAATAGCCAAGCCTCGCCCCGCCACCAGTCCCGGACACCAAGCCAATCTTCACATCAGTGTAAATGCATTTTTTTATTTAATGTTTCTTACCTATGATGTTTTCTCATTAATATCACTGTACAGTACATCAGTTCGTGTTTGTTTAATTTATCATTGTAAAATTAAGAGGTAGAGCCGAGAGAAAGAGTGGGAAAAAGTGCTTACCTTGGGGTGATGTCGACCAATTTGCCTTTATTTCATATATTTAATTGTTTGAATTTTGCGAATTTTGATTTTGCGAGGTTTTTTGTCGACCATATTCTCGCAAAATTGGAGGAAGCACTGTATATTGTATTCCTAAGTATTCTCGGTAAAGTAGTTGGGAAGTTCAGAACCACGATACTTTACAGTTGCGGCCATTCTTCTGTCACTTTTACCTATGGCACCACTGCACAGTATTGTGTTGTATTGTTTATAAAGGCTCCAACATGTTTGCACGTATTGGCTTTGGCTACCTAATGGTGGATGCTTGATTTCTGGCAGCCTCCCTATTCTATCGTGTATTCTTGAGGCCACACTGTGACCTTGTCCCCCCTCACAACCCTACTCACGAGGTTCACACTTCTCGCTTTCCTCACCCAATTGTCATCCTCCATCCTCTTCATGTGCCCAAACCATCCTAGTCTGCCCTTCCTTATCACAGCACCAATACACACCAGTCCTATCCTTCCTCTCAACTCCTCAGTCAGAAACCTATCCCCCCCATGCCTCGCATTCAAGGATACACTGCACATCCATCTGATCATTTTCATTTCTCTACATTAGAGCTGACAAGTATTCTCTTCCTTTACTGCCCAGGTCTCACTACCATACAGCATTACACTTCTGACACATGCTGCATACAAAGATCCCTTAGCACAGAGAGAGAGCCCTCTCAGTGTCAGGAGAGGCAACAGCTTCCTGAACTTCTTTGTCATTCCTTACCCTAGCCACAGAGCTCCAGTCCCCCCCACCAGTACATAACATGTCCCCCAAATAGCAAAACTTCCTCACACTCAAGAGACACACAGCAAGATCAGTCCTTTCACACTGATAATATCTACGTGCTCTCCCTGATACACAGCACACATGAAATTAGAATTATCTTGCAAGCTACCTCTAATACCACTACACATCTTGTACACCCACTTATCACAAATACTGCATACCCTCATGGCAAACCACACATAGCCACTCTCCCTCTGCTTTGACAGTATTGCCACCGGTGCATGATATCATTACTTTTGTTTTATCTGCATTTACCCTCAAACCTTTGTGCCCCATTCTGTCTTTCCATTTCCTAAATCTTTCCTCCACCTCCCATTCATTCTCTGCAATCAACACAAAGCCTTCAGCATCCAACATCCTCCATGGGAGTCCTCTTCTGATGTCAAATGAGAGAGTTTCAGTCACCATGACAAATGGAAAGGGTCTCAAGACTAACCCTTGATGCATGCCGACATTCATGGAAAACTCATCACTCAAATTACCTTTAACTCTCATCTGAGTGCGAGCACCCACATACATAACCATGACCACTCTAACCAACCTCTCCTTGATCCCAAGCTTTCTCATTGCCCATTTCACCACCTTCATAGGGATCCTATCAAAGGCCTTTTCCAAATCAACAGAAACATAACAGCCTTTTCTTTCCTGTATATCTTTCCTTAAGCTGTTGGACAATGAAAATGGCATCAGTGGTCCCTTTGCCTGGTATAAGCCTAAGCTGCATCTCATCAGTATTCACTCTTTCCCTAATCATACCTTCTTGGACTTTCTCCATTACCTTCTTTATCTAGTCCAAAAGGTTTATGCCTTAATCATTTCCTCTTTCCAGGGCATCACCCTCCCTCTTGTACACATTTACAATCCCACTCTTCAGCCAGTTATCTGAGAGGACACACTCATAAATAATCGTATTTATCAAATTAGTAAGGTAACTAAACCCACTCCTTTATCTCGTAAGGCCTTCAGCATTTCAGCAGTCAACCCAGACACACCTGCCACCTTCCCCAACTGCATCCCGCCAATTGTCCTGTTCACAGTAGCAACATTAATCAAAGGCCAAGGTCCAAACACTGAATTCACTGACTCCAAACCTTCCCTGTTCCAAACTCCCCCATTCAGTAACTGGTTACAATGCTCTCTCCAGGTGTCTTTAATGTCCTCACTGTCCACCACCACCTTTCCTTCATCATTCTTCTCACACTGCATACCTGTGATATCCCTGTTTTCTCTTTTCATTTGATATGCCACTTTAATTGCCATATCCCTCCATTCATTGTTCCTCTGAACTGTCTGCTTGCATCCCTCCACCTCTACGACGGGCACGTAGTACCCGTCTAGCAACAAACTCTCATCCCTTTTCTGTCCAACTCTCTAATGCAAGAGTTAACCGTTACTCCCAGTCTTTTATTTATGCAACTGGTCAACTCTGGAACTGTCTTCCTCTGTCTGTATTTCCTACTTTCTATGATCTCCAGTCTTTCAAACGCAGTGTGTCCAGGTATCTCGAATTGAACGGATCTTGAATTTGGCTCTCTTTTGTACTGTTTTTGCTTTTTCTTGGAAGGAACAGTATGCAGGCCCTTGGCCTTTGGTTCCTTCTTCCATGCATAAAAAAAAAAAAAAAAAATCAATGCTATTTAGGATATCCAATAAGAGTCCGAGTCTCAAATTTTTGTCCTGTATACTGTACTTTCTTTCTAGCCTTACACTAGGCAGTCAAGTATTGTTTTCTATTACCACCCTTTTTCCATTCCTGGAAAAGCCTACTTAACTGCAGCTTTTCCGCCTCATCCCACCACCATGTTACCTTATGCCTTAGTGGACCCTTTGTCTATCCACACACTGAATAAGCAACTCTCAGGAGATTGTTCTTGAGGATTCTATACTGTTCACTAACACTTCTGTCAACAGCTCCCTGTTCAGTCACAACTCTACTCATCTCACTGTTGAAGGCATCCCTTACTGCTTGGTTTCTGTACTTCCACATTTTCCTCCTTGGTGCATAGCTCCTCTTCTTCACCACCTGCTTCTTAAGTACCGTGTCATGCTTCAGTAATTGTGTTGCTGCACACACTCCTCACTCCTTATAACTTCAGCATCCCTCACCAACCTCTAATCATCCTTCCTGACCAGGAAATAGTCAATCTGGCTACCATTTCCCCCAGACTCGTCAATCTGGCTACCATTTCCTCTAGACTTATATATAATCGACCTACTCTCTCTTTCCTAAAATGCATGTTGCCACAATCATGTTCATTGCCTTCCTAAATTCAAGTGTCCTTTTTCCCTTCTTTATTCCTTGTACCATATGTGCATCCTCCATGTATCCCTTCATATCCTTGAGCTGCTTCACCCACATGACCATATAAGACCCTGCCCAAAACTTCACTCTCATCATCCCTAGTACCACTCACCACAGTTATCAAGTCATCCTAGAGTCTGTCTTTTCTACATCATCCAAGCCAACCTGTGGGGCATACACCAGTATAAATGAAATGAATTTACCAAACAATATTATCACTGCTATAAACTTTTCACTTTCATTTTATTCATGACACATTCCACCCAGTTTTCAACACCCAGCACACCGACACCACCATATCCATCTACACTTCCTTGCCAAAATAGCTTATACCGACAGTCCCTTCCAACAGTCATTCTGGCTGGTCCTTCACTATACTTGACCTGCATGCAACAAACTTTCATCCACCTCTTACTCAGAGTCTCTGCTGCTTCCCATTGTCCATGATGCAACTTTGAACCCCATGAGGTTGATAACAACAGAATATCATAATAATAACAGAATATGATTCATTCATGAAATGTGTGCTGCTGTTGCAATATTTGCATGTTAGAGACACCAGGATAGGAAAGAATACCTGGCTGCAATAATTCAGCATGATTCAGGCCTTAAGAAATTGTAGGAAGTCAACAGAGCTGAGGAGTGTTTGGCACTGGCAAAAGCAGTTCTGTTCAGTCACGACTCGTTATAAGATGGATGATTTGGTATGTGATCAGTAAATAGAGTAATGAAGTACAAACGAAGTTTCAGGTTAACAATTGCAAAATCGTGTATATGATAACTGTGCTCGCCACTATGATAGTCCTGCCCATGCTGCACATGCAAACCAACAATCAGAAGTTTGACACAGGATTGCCATCCAGTGTTTACATGTAAACCCCCATCTCAGGCCTCTGCGCACATGGCCTTCTTCGCACCATTCCTTTCATACCCTGTGACACTTGTCCACTCGCTCGTGTGTCCCGTAGCTGTGATCATCTCCCTTGTGCTCGCTACATTAAATAACTGTCTCACACATGCAAGACCATCAAAATACCATCAGTAACACCAGATAACAGTGCAAGTATGCAACAAATATTGCAGTGTGTGACATTAAGTGAAGTGATAACTTTTTGTGTGTGAAATACAGAAACTTGTGACTTGGAAATCATGTCTGGTAAGGGTGCAGCCCTAAAGGGAAGGAGTGGTGGTGCTGATAGCACCAAAGGCAAGCCTAGAAGAGTAAGGTGTAGCCTTTCCTTCTTTGTTAAATTGAACACTGTTCAGTTCCATGAGGTGGGTTAGAGGGTAAGCAAGATCGCTGAGGCCCTTAAGCTGCCCTGGTCTAGTCTCGACCTTGATAAAAAAATATGAGGCTCTCCTAATCTGTGTTGCAGGACATGCCTACCTTGATTACTGAGTGCCTAACTGAAACTAGGGAACCCATTATGGAGGCATTTGAGCATCTCATAGTGCTGTGGGTTAATGCAGCCCCTGCATTGTAGCTTCATCTGCACCAAGGTTCTCAGTCTGTGGAAAGATCTCAAGGAAAAGAGAGGAATGGAGGTAGAAGAGCAGTTCAAGTCAAGCACAGATAGTAGTAGTAGTAGTACTGTAGTTGTTCCCTAGGCAGTCTGGCGAGCAGCTCCGAGTCCCTAAGGAAGGCCATGGCCAGACTGGGCTTTTCCACAGAGCTCTCAAGGAGTGTATGTTGTGTTGTTGGTGTAGGTGATTGTGTGCAATGCAGTCTTCCTTAATGTGCTTAATAGTATGGGGTGCTGTGTTACATCCTGGACAGGCATCAGCAACTGGGTCATCGACCCTCTTCTGATAACTTAAGAGGGCAGGATGATGCCCACATCTTAGCCTGGCCAGGTGGATCCTGTCCTCGTGAGGGAGATAAGATTCAGAAGATGGATATAAGGAGGCCGTGCATGCAGCTGTGTGTTGTCTTTAAGTGACTGAATGGAGCGACAAGTGATTTGTGTATGGATATGCTTCTGAAAGCTGGTTTGAGGCGGATGAGGGGGGAGAGATGACAGTATTTGTGCATGATATTGTGTGCTGGGTGTTGTTTTGATGTTCCTTGGTGTGTGTGTGTGTGGATGTGCTGCCATGTAGTGTAGTGGATGTTGTGGGTTTGTAGAGGCTGCAGCAAGAATTTGGGTGCCTCTCATATCTAGATGATCCTTGACTTTGAGGACTTTGGTTTCATGGTGTAAGTGGTCTGTGGGTGTAGTAGCTGTGCAGCCTCTGATTATTTTTAGGGCCTTGTTCTGTATGGTCTGAAGATTGTTATAGTGTGTTTTAGTGAGGTTAGGAGTGCAAGGAGGGCTTGCATAATTCATCACTGAACATATATATTGCTTGTATACTCTGATGGTGGTTTCTTTTTTGTGTCCAAATGTAGTATGGGCAAGTGACCTCAAGGCATTGAGTGTTGGTGTTAAATTATTTTTGATGTTTGTGATGTATTGTTTAACCCTCAGAGATTTCGATGACGATTTTGATCGTCATTTCAAATCCAACCTTAGAGATTCTGATGACGCTTTTAATCATCATTTTAAGAAAGTTTTGTAAAATATTCACCATAAATCGCATTTATGCATTGTAACAAAAAGACTCCAATGTGACATCACAGAATGGTTGCTCTATGCATGGCAGGTACTGCACAGCTGGTCTGACTCATGGTTTTGTTTCTTTATCACTTCATTCTTGGTGAACATTTTTCTACAACAAGGTATAAAATTTGTGGCTTTTGCATAAATTCAACTCATCACTTTGACTTTTTATTTTATGTTTTCCATTTTGGAACATACTACAATAAAGTAAAACTGTTCAGCTTCAAAGTAACACCACAAGCAGCATCCTGTCATAAAAAGTGTATTTGCACTGACCGATCAAAGAAAAAGATTGTGAAGCAAATATGCGTCCGAGACTAAAAGATAATTATGCATCTCTTTCTTTTTGCTTTACCATGCAGTAACATGCAAAAATTACCATAATATATATACATCATTGTAAAGGTAATTTATTGTAATTTTGTATGGTTTAAACCAGATTTACATATCTTTATTAGTTTACTTATGCTGAATATTTTTCTATGGTAAGGTAGAAAATTTTTGGTTTTCGCCTAACTTCAACTCGTCATTTTGACATTTTATTTTATTTTTTCTTCTTTTTTGAACATACTGCGGTAAAGTACAACTATTCAGCTTTAAAATGACACCAGAACCAACATTCTAGCATGAAAAGTGTATACACCTA
>JAGKTI010009443.1:16060-30954 GCA_018397915.1 Birgus latro | reverse complement strand
GTGTTGGTGCAAGAGTGTGGGTGCGAGGATGTTGACGCAGGCAAGGAGCCGTGTTCTCGATGGGTAATGAGGCTCCCTAGCACCTCTTCCTTAACGATTTATTTTCTAACTACCAATTAATATCATCATTTTTGTATTTTATATCTTTTTAATGTGGAAATACAGTGCATGAATAAGACACAAGAATATAGTATCGGAGCAGAATCTGGAATAAAGCGGTAAGGAAGAGGTGTTAGTAAGCTTCCTAACCGCAAGAGAAAACCGCCCAAGGTTATAAAAGCCCACGACGAATACTCACTGGGTCGTACGAGGGAAGTCGGTGGTGTAGTGGTTAGCACATCGAGTCCACAACTGACAAAACGCGAGTTCAATTCCCGGGCAGGTTAGCCTCTTGGACAAATTTTAATTCCCGTGTCCCTACTTACTGGACGCCCTGTAGCACTTCTTCCTTAACGACTTATTTTCATCATTATGCTTATCTTGTGTGATTTATGTCATTCTCATATCGACATAGTTTCCAATAATAACATACAATAGTAGTAGTGGTAGATGCAGCTCCAAGCTCATCTGAACGTGAACTCAGTAGACTGCAAGGGGAGGTTGTTCTGCTGCAGCCCACCATCCTCCTTTCGGGGGATAGGGAAGGAGCTGAGGGACTCTTGTATAACTGGGCAGTGAAACCCGTTATATTTGTGCCACCGCGTGAAGGTGTCCCTCTCCAGCCCCTAAATAACACAGAAGAGAATATTAAAGTACCAGATACATAACATAAATATACTGGTAAGGAAGAGGTGACAGTAGACTCCTTAGCAGATGAGAACACACCCACAATAATAATAACTGGCTTGGGAGATTTCGCAACACCTCCTGGTAAGCGATTTGGTCAGCATAATACACCTTAATATTCCCCTATTTGTATGTGCCTACAATTTAAAATGCGAATGAGAAGAGAAGTTCGTAAGTTTTGACAACTTTTGAAACTTTGACAAAAATGGAACCAGTCTGGCCTCTCTGTATCACTGCTGACTATCCTGAAGCTGAGAGAGAGAGGGGGGGGAGGGGGACAGACAGAGGACAGAGACACAGACAGACAGACATTTTAAAGATGAGACACTCGACTCAAGAGGCTAACCAAATGTCAAAGAATATTTAGGCCAACATCTGTAACTATCCCACTGCAGGTCATTATTAGCGAGGACCCCTCAATTATATGGTTCCGGGCAGTACCGTGTAATGACAAGCTCGGGAGATTCATGATAGGGATCTCGAGAGGGTCCCAGGCTGATTAATATTCATAGAGGTGGAGCTCCGGGCCACGCGAACGGAGACAAGGATGATGTTTAAATAGTGTAGATGGGGGGATGAAAAGCCCTTTATATTGGAGAGGAAAAGGTGAAAAATATTTGCTATTTGATAATATAAGCAGTGGAGTGGAAGCGACGGAGAAAAATTATAGAACAGAGACAAGTACGAAAGTTCAGATGATACAGAAAAAAATGCAAATTCCTTTCGGCTGGAGGGGAAAATGTGGAAGGTATTTGCCTCTCGATAATATAAATGCATCGAATAACCAGACAATGAAGAGGAAGTGACGGAAACAGAACAGAAACTCGGAAGATGTTCAGATAGCAGAGAAAGGGATGAAGGGCCCTCTGGACTGGGGCGAAAGGCTGAAGATATTTGCTTCTCGGTAATTTAAATGCATCGAATGATCAGACAGTGAAATGGAGGAGATAGAGAAAATAATTATGGAAAATTCCGAAAAGTCTCAGCATCTTTCGTTCAACAAATACATAAAAAAAAAAAAAATAGAATTAAACTGAAGCTGGCATGAGAAAAGGAAAAAAATATATATCTTGGCCCCTCAATAGAACATGTGCATCGGAAGAGAAAATTGTAAAATTGTAGTGGACAAGGGAAAGAAGAAAAGTCGACAATAACTCAGCGAAACATCACTCTCTTCGATAAAATAATTGCATAAGAAGAATGGGAAAGTACACTGACGCTGATGTACGGGAAGACGATGACAAAAAATATCGAAAAATCTTAAACTCTTGTTAGAATAAGTGCATCGGAAGAGAGAGCGATGCGGATGTCGTTGATTTAAGGGGTACTGATGACAGGAGAGTTTGGGGATAATTATTGAAATGAGATGGAAAATGTACTGCATGAAAGTTTGAGGAGGAAAATAGCAAGTTTGATGAGGGCAAAGGAAGAAGGAAACAGACAGCAGGTGTGAGAGGAGAAAAGGGGCAGGTGGGCGTGAGGAAGAATGAGAAGTAGGAGGAGGAGGAAGAGGACGAGGAGGAGGAATGAAGATATAAGAAGAGTAGGAACAAGGGTGGTGAAATAAAGAAGCTGTGTAAGAAAACAACTGAAAATGGTAACTGCAAACAACAGAAGACATGGGTAAAAGAAAACTGAGACCAAGTTGGGGAAAAAGACTGTGGGGAAAAGGGGAAAAGTGGTGAAGGAAGAAAAGAGAGAGAGAGAGAGAGAGAGAGAGGGGGGGGGAGAGTGTGACAAATAAAGAAGAAAGGAGTAGAGAAGGAAAGGAACAGAGTAGGGGAGAAGAAGGCGTGAGTGGGAAAGAAGTCACGAATGAGGGCGGGAAGAAGGCAGGGATAAAGGAAGAAGAAGAAAGGGGGAAGGGAAAGGTGAGGAGGGAGAGAAGAAGGCAGAGGTGAGGCAGGAAGAGGACAAGGGTAAGGGATAGTAAGAGGTAAGTGTGAGGGAATAAATGAAAGATTTTTTCTTTTTACGAGAAATCAAAAGGAACTAGGCTGAGAAAGAAAGAAAATGCGAGAGAGGAAAACGGGCAGGGGTGGGAGAGGAGGGATGGAGGGAGGGAGGATGGAGAGAGAAAAGCCAGGGAGCAGGGGTGAGGGAGAGAACGAGAAGGGTGAGGGAACTTGGCTAGTGTGCATCAAGGGAGCTGTAAGTTGAACTTGGTCGTGGGTGTGGTGGATGACCAGACAGAATGATAATCTAGAGAGAGAGAGAGAGAGAGAGAGAGAGAGAGAGAAGCTAATAGGCAGAGCAGAAAGAAGAAAGTTAACAAAATCAAGGAATTCAAAAGAAGACAGCAGACAGAAACTGATTTTAAAAAAGGCTGATTAACACAGACAAGAAATGAAAAACACTGATGGAGACAAAGAAAGAGCGACGTCGAGCCCAGAGACGAGAGAAAGACCACCCGATAGTTGAGAGCATACCAGAACGAGGGCTTGAGATAGCATCGCCGATCACTCCGAGCCTCAGAGATAATTGTCAAATTGTATGAGAGGAACTAATTGTAAATCAGATCCACTGGTAACCTAGACGAACGGAATTAACGCTGACCGGAGACTTAAAATGAAAAAATATATATCGATCCACTCAGAGACGAAATTGATGGTCTATATATGCGAGTCCTCATGAATGCTCCTGGGTTGATAATGCAGTTTAAATATAATTCATGCGGTGAAATAGCCGGCCCAAGCGATATTACTAACGTGGGCGGAGAGGGGGTGAAATATTCGGGAAGATATTTGTCAAAAGCGTAAAATAGCCACATGATAAATTAGACAGACATCTGTCGTTGGGTGTGAGATAGTGACACTGTTGTGGGTTAGGTCTGTGTGCTTGTGTGTTGTGTATGTGTTGAATCTGTGTGCCTGTGTGCTGTGATTATGGATAGAGTCTAGGTGCTGATGTGTTGCGCTGTGCATGTGTTGAATCTGTGTGACTTTGAGTTGTGTATCTGTGTTTCTATTGATTCTAGATGCTGATTTGTTGTGTTGTATAATATTGTGTATGTGGTGAGACTATATTGCTGGGCTGTGCATGTGATTGCACTGGACCTGTGTGTTGTGTTTTGTCGTGTTGTTTGAAATACATAAATACAGTGTGTGGTGTGTGTGTGTGTGTGTGTGTGTGTGTGGTCAAGATTTAAGATATTTGTTTTCCTTGGTTCAGGAAAGTNGGATTGTTGGGGATGTGTGTGTTGTGTTTTGTCGTGTGGTTTGATATACATATATACAGTGTGTTGTGTGTGTGTGTGTGTGTGTGTGTGTGTGTGTGTGTGTGTGTGTGGTCAAGATTTAAGATATTTGTTTTCCTTGGTTCAGGAAAGTCAGAATGCGGTCACTGTTTGCCGTGCCAACTTTCTCTGATAAAAAAGGTGATGTGGCAGGATTCGTAGTTGGCTTTTTTGAGACGCTGGCCTGGCTGCCTTTTCTGCCTCGCTGTCTGCCTGCTTACTAATTATGAGCCAGACGAGAGAGATGCTTTTTTTTTTTTTTATGTTGCAAAACCTAAACTTTTGGACCTGTTACAAATTTTTTCTGCCAATTTTCTTCCCTGCTGCCGCCTGACCTGCAGATATTACCAATTTCTCAGTAAGTTATGACTTTTTTTTTTTTTACTTTGCCCTACGTCCTATAACTTTTTTCTTGTACATTTCGCCGTAGATGACGTGATTTTTTCCCCCAGAGAGTGGTCATATTCTTTTTTTCACAGTTCTGGCGTAAATTACATTATTTTCACAGACTCATCTCAGATTAGTTTTTCCCTCCCTCCTGCCTCTTTGCTCTCTTACAGTGATCCTTTGATTCCTGTTACTTAAATATATTCTGTGCCTGATTTAGGGTAACACATTTCGATATGCTGTGTAATCTGTATGAGTATGAAGCCTCCCACCCCATACATAGATAGGAAGAAGGGTCAGAGTAATGATGATGACGATGATGATGATACTCTATATTCATTGTGTCCCTTTATCTAATGCGCCACTGTATCTGGCATGCCTCTGTATCTGACATGCTCCTATATCTAAAGTGGCCTTACTGTATGTTTGACACGGCGCTATAACAGACGTGCGCTTATATCAGACATGACCCTTATATTTGACGTGCCCTAACTGTATATAAGAAATGTCCACCTTTATCACATATGCCTCCTTATCTGACGTGCCTCCTTATCAGATTTGCCCGATCATATAAAACGTGTCTCCATATCAGAAAGGCCCTATATCACACATACCCCCATATCACACATGCCTCCTCATACTAAACACCCCCCCCCCCTCCATATCACTCATGTCTCCCCATATCACACATGCCCTCCCACATCACGCATGACCCCCAGCTGTATCACACTTCCCCTTATATCACACATTCCTCCACTGCAGACACCCTCCCCCATTGGAGACATGCTCCCCCCATATTATACATGTCCTCCCATATCACACATGCCCTCCCATATCGCACATGGTCCTCTTATCGTGCATGCCTTCTTCACTCGTGACCTGCCCTGTGTGCTTCTGAACCTGACATTAAGACTGGTATCTGTGTGTGCCGCCCACTGACCAGGCCGTGTCCTTGCAGGGGCTGCCGCTACACGTGCAGGTGGACACATACGAGGACCCCAGAGACGCAGCAACACTCGTCCATCGCGGCTACTGCCAGATCAAGGTCTTCTGTGACAAGGCTAGTACTTTTTCCACGCTCCTAGGGCACTTAATCCACGGAATTCGGTGACATACTTTTTATTTTATTCTTGCTACCCATTAGACGAGTTTATTCCAGTGAAGGGAGGGGTTAAATCTACAGTGATGCAAGAATATAATTCGGCTAAGTAAGAGTAATATCCACGTATGGATTTCGTGTTTATTGAAAGGATATAGCAATTTCAGCCCGACATGGAGATACGACAGTTTCTCCTCTCCATGTCGGTCAGAAACTGATGTATCTTCTCAGTAAATATAGTTTCCATATGTGAATCAATATTTCCAACTGAGCAATTCACGGCGCTATGAAATCAAGACATGTAGTTACTCGCTCTCTCCGCTCTCTCAGCTCTCTGTAATAAGTCTAAACTGAAGCTGGATTTCCCACTGGCATTACTTCCTAGAATTTTTTGCGACTATATTGAGTACCTTTCTGGCGATATTAAGCTTAGTGAAAGGCTGACTGGAAGAAAATTCAACCTTCAGTGTACGCTATCATGAAAAATATAGTGAAGTTCTTCGTAGTCTGAGCTCTTTTTGTATCAAAGCAATATTTAACAGCGAACTATTTTTCACATAAACATGAAACCAACCAGTGTTTATTCCCTTGTACACTCTCATGAAACTATGTTAAAGTGAACGGAAACTATGCAGAAACCATTGCGTTCTTTGAAGTGACCAGAATATAGCAAAGTATCTTAAAGTGAAAACACACTTAGAGAAAGAAGACTCTCACTCTTCACTTACCTATTAGTGAATGAAAGATTATGCACAAGGCTACTAAAACACAAAGCACTGCGAGGAAATATTATATGCATTTCGCAACTTAGCTTCTCATTCCCCAAAAGATTTATCATTTCTTCGCCTTGGCGATTGTAAAGTCTCGAATTTCATTTAACATAATCTGTGACTGCCATGTGCATTTACGTCAGTAGTTTTAGCACAGAACATTAAACGGTTTCATTATGGTGTCTCTGGCTGTATAAATTGCACCTCTAGATACCATTAGAGCCCATAATATTCCCACAACTCTGATTTGATTTCACAGACTTGGGCAAAATGACAAGATAAAGTTTTTGCGTCTAAGCTTGAGCAACTTTTTTTTTTCTCCTGTCAAATAGCTGGCAAGTTTAATCATTGGTATTCTGAGTTACGAATCAGCTAGAATTTTTTTATTGGGAGGTAAAACAGCAAGAAATAATTGCCTGGAGACCAGTAAGTTCAGGCTGCGATTTTGCCTCTATCACCACTCCTTCGCTGCACCGTCACTGCACTCCGCCTCCCTGCTGCCGTCACCACCATTACCACACTATCACTACCATAACTGTTCCCTTTTTTTTTTCTTCTCTTTTTCAACCATGAAGAGTACAACCACTTAAAATATGCTGTTCCACCATCAGTTACACACCTATCCGTCACCATCACTACTGTAACTGCTCCCCTTTTTTCAGCCATACAATGTAGTCACTTTCCAAAAACACCACTATTGCGCTATCAGTAACACACTTTACCTTCGCCATCACTACCATAACTGCGTTCCATTTTTCAGCCTTGCAGGGTACAGCTGCTTCCCCTATAACACTACCATTTAACAATCATTAACCCATCCTTTCTTCACCACTATCGTGTCACCACATTCAACACCACCTCCACTGCCACATAATATCTCACCATTGTCACCTATATATTATCCATATTATCTGAAGTCAACACAGTAGAGTCACTACCACCACCACCACAACCAACCACAACACCTCCACTCATCTCCTCTAAGCATCATCACCTAACTGTCACAGCCTTGGTTATTTGAAATGATTTGTTAAACCAGACTTTACCATCCACAAAAGCCACCGCCATGTCATAAACGCTCTCCCGCTAATACCATCGCTCCAGCCATGAATGAGACAGCCCTGACATGTATTCAGTATAGACAGTGGGTATTAGCGCCGACGTGGGATCATATGTAGGTGTGTGGCACGTAGGAGGACCGTACGACCCCAGGGAACGGACTATTAAATGTATGTCCAGAGCTGAACACACACACACACACACAAAAATCGGCACCTCTTTTGAGTTAGCCTTGACTCCTTATCTCATTATCTCTCCTGTTAATTTTGTAGTTATGATCAGTACCTTCTATCTCACCCTGTGTTGATGTGCATTCGAACCTCATTGTTGGACCGTGTGTTCGTCTGTACGTTGCCGAGGTGGGCAGTTGTACAGAAACATCTCTGGCTTCAGCTCACCTGTATATTACGACTGTGCCCCACCCTACTCTTTCTCACCTGTCGTGTCACTGTCATTTAGGCTAACCCCTTTAGTACTGTGATGTCTTTCTGTTAATATTTTCGCTACCACCAGATAGCGTTATTCAGCATGAGATAAATGTACTGTAGTGAAGGAATTAGAAGCTGTCTCCATTAATCCTTTAATTGAGAGGTGTCCGTTTAAGCTTAGTCCATCTGTAACAAAAATCAAACGTAAATGAAATCCTCACCGTTCTGAAGATTTTAAGCCAGCTATGTTACATCTATAATACAAGTACCACCTCTTTCACCACGTCACTAAAATTACCCAATTTTATGTATTCTCTGAACACCCAGACGATTTTTATTCAGTTTTTTCAAGCTAGAGGTGTTGAATGTAGCCTTTACCAAGTATCTGAATACGAAAGTTCTTTCCCAAACTGAGTAAAATCATCTAGAAGTAACAGAAACATAAAATACACCATTCTTCTGAAAAGTTAATCCATTTCCATCACCATCACCACCACAGCAGGCAGACCCACTTAATGAAAACTTCGCTAGTCCCTTTTTAAACACATCAAAGAGAGTACAGGTATTCAGTATCCAGAGTATACTTTCTTCTCGGTCTTCAACTTTTCTGCCATAAACTCCACAACGGCTGCCATCTCCTCAAGCGCCGCCGCCTCAATGCCTGTAAAAAGGGCACCCACAACACATAATTTGGTCGACAGTTTCAATTTCTTAACCACCTTCATGGTGGTCTGGTTGTTTTTTTTATCCAGTGTTTGCGTATATCTTGTGAAAATTTGAGAGTCATTCTGCTTCGTGTTATTAGCATCGAATTTTTAGACGCTGAAGAAAATGTGAATAGTATAGGGAAACCTTTTATAGATAGATAAGATAGATATGTAGGAAGGAGAGTTCATAAGCACAGTGATATAGTTCAGGGCCCGTCTTCTTAAGCTTTCCTGACCTTAAGTTTTGCTAAAGATTGTTTATCAGTTTTTATCTTCGCTCACACGGCTTTCAGAAAGTTAACGAAGCCAGAGTGGATACTGCACTAGAAAAAAGAATCTGGACAAATTCACTGCATGGAACTTGTTTTCCGTAAAGAATTTAAAATATTGGGATGGAGTTCATAAAGGATCTTAGCTATTATCACGGAGTTTTCTTATTCTTCTTCTTTTCAATCATCTTTACTCTGATTTCATTATAAAGTAGTTGGTAGGTGTGCATGAGTGAGGGCAAACTTATATACAAGCAATCTTATAACAGACTGTGAGAATCGTGCTTGTCATATGAGTGAAAACAAACGTATATGGAGTTGCTATATGAGTGAAAACAAACGTACAGTATATGCAGTTAGTCTTACACCCAAGTTATCTTTAGTCTGTAAATACGCAGTCTCATACTTAATTTAATCTTAGAAGTTATTTGACCATTAACAACATCACAACCTGTGTTTGTATCATCACAAGTCGACGTCGCCTGCGACCCGCTTCGCCAGACTGCTTTCTCCACAGGCTTATCATTTTCAATTCAGATTCAAACCAGAATCTGTGCCGTAACCTATCCCAATGTAACCAACCTAGCATCCCGTGCCTCATTTCGATTTGATGTCAACCTGTGTATCCGTATTTGGAGTGGCTTAGGCTACTCGAACTTAGTTGATGTGAAGATTTTTTCTTTCTTTTTCATCCACTCTCCACTGACTTTCACCAGAACTAACTCCTTTATTACCCAGTCTACTCCCATCACGCAGTAGCCAATTAAAACCCACCCTGACCTACAGCAAACTACCTTCACTTGACCTAGCCGGGAGAGCCAATGGTGCGTTGGTTAGCAAATCCATCTGGCGATTTAAAGAACCCAAGATTGGCATTTTGGTCGATCATACTGGCAACCTCAGCATCTTTCCTTTGTTCCTTGAACCAGGAACTATAACGATTACTGCGGGCTGTATTCTAGGGGATGATTAACGCTTAGAAAAAATTGAATGTCTGGCTTACTGACTCAGCCCAAACTAGGACCACCCAGCCCAGCCTAACTTAACCTACTCAGAACCAGATTAAGCTTAACCATACCAACTCATCCCAACCCAATCCAGCTTCACCTTCGGTAGTCCAGCTTAACCTAACCAAAACTAAACCAAACGAAGCTAAGCTAAACCTAAGGAGGACAACCAGATGTTATGCCTCAAAATATGGTTTTCTCTGAAAAAGCGTTCAGAGAAAATGGTAGACTTGTTTTGTGGAAAAATTTTTTTTTTTTCATAGCATTGGCATTTCCATGCACAGAAATATTCAGAAGAGTGTATCACAGCACCATATAAAAGAAGGATGACAGAATAATATACCGCTGTGTGCAAGCTGCTTAAAAAAAAAAAAAATACGAACTAAAAAATACAAAAAAAAATAGTGGAGGAAAAAAATACACTATCGCTTTGAAAATGTATATAAAAGTTACTATAACATGTCCTTCAGTACAAAGAAATTTCGGCCAGACCGAATGATAATTAATCTGTGTCCTTCATGTCCTCCTTAACCCAACTCATCTCACCCCGTTTCAACTATACCCATTCAGCCCAAACCAGACTCAGTTCACCTTAACCTGACCTTAACCAATCAGACCAAACTTAGCCAAACGAAACCACGCCAAATCTAACCTAATCAGATTAAGCTAAACCAAAGGTAACCTACCAAACCAAACTAAACCAAATCCAGTCGATCCCAGCCTAACCTAGTCCAGCATAACCTAACCGAAACCATTTGCCAAACAGGGTGCGGAGAGAAAGACGCGGGACGAGGAGCGCCGTGCAGCTAAGAGACGAATGGCGGCCACGACACGCAAGAAGTACGAGGACCTGTACCACCTGCCCTGCGACCGCTCCGAATTCTACTCCATGATGGACCTCACGAAGCCACCCGTCCTCTTCACACCTGCTGAGGATCTCGACAAGGTAGTGTAGGGGTGAGGATGTGTGGGGAGGAGAGGAGTTAGTGTGTAGGTGTGGCTGTGGGGAGGAGAGGAACCTTGCTATAGGGGTGAGGATGATAGAGGGGATTGAGGTGGGGTGAGAGTAGGGGAACGTATTGTGGGGTTGTGGAGTGGTGTAGAGGGAAGGGGAATTTTACTGTACGCACATACCAGCATCATTAACAACAGAATTCCGTAGCCACTACAAGTTTTTGCTGAACAAACGCCTTTCCTAACACACACACACACACACACACACACACACACACACACACACACACACACAATGTCTATAAAAAAATAATAGTTCATGTAATATACTAGAAAATTGTGATACATGAACAGAAAAATTATGATTGGTTGACAGGCCACTACTTTCCTAAGAGTTTGAATTATTTTTTTGTATTTTTCGTCTCCACTTTCCTAAAAGTTTTAATTTTTTCATTACTTTCCTAAGAGTTTTTTATTATTTTATGGTATTTTTCGTCACTACTTTCCTAAGAGTTTTAATTATTGTTTTTTTTCTTTCTTATTATCTTTGCAGTGTTAATTAAATATACCTTGCACGAGCCAACCAGCTCCCTCCAAGTCTCACTCTCATTAACCCAGTGAACTCAAGGACCTATTTTTTTTCCTGCTATTTTTACTACTAGCAGATTAGTCTGTTTGGCTTAGCAGTGTATCCTAGGGGAGAAGAGGCTAATGAAGGCTATATCCAACCCCTCCTGTTCGAAAAGTCTCTCCTAAGTTGAATAAAATAACTTGGAGAGAGCAAGAATAAAGTGTAATTGACGTCCTCTGGCTGAAGGGTTGAATTTCCCTTAGTCCTCAGATACCTATTGGCCGCACTTCAGATAAAACTTCTCATTTCAGACGATCCTCAGGCAGGCTTCACTTTCTTATCGATTATTTCTGTTTCTCCTTCACTTTCTGACCGTATATCCTTCTCTTTCTACCTCACTTTTCTCCAAATATCCCTTTTTCTCCCCCCCTTTCTCACCGAATGTCTCTGTACTTCACATTCACTCCAAATATTTCTGTTTCTCCTCACTTTCTTAGGGACTGCCTCTCATTCTCCCTTACTTTCCTACCGAAAATTTCCCTCTTTTTCCCTCAGTTTATCACCGAATGTCTCTCTACCTCACTTTCTCACCAAGTATCTCTCTTTCTCTCTCCCCCCCCCACAGGTTCCCATGGAGCTACAGGGCTTCTACAGTCACGACTCAGAAAATGGGCAAGTATTCAGCTACACCCACCACTCTTTTAGCATAGATTTCAAGTGTAGGGCTTGGGAAGAACACGAAAGCTCCCATGTAATCGAAAATGTGTAAATTCGTCGTTTCGTCCCATGCTGATCATTGAAGCCTCCCAGTATGTAACTTCAGAATAATGTAAAATGTGACTAAGATTTCGTCGGCTGCGTCTCATCCTCTTACCAAAAATCTTAGATGCTCTTCCTTGTTCTCTAATTTTAAAAAGTACCGTAGATTCCAAAATATCAGAAAATGTAACGACAGTACGTTCCTTATAATTAAAACTAAGGTCAGGAACGGAAAAGCTAGCCCCCCCCCATTTTGTACTTATCGTATGTGAAAACCATGATAAAGGCAACGAGTATCTGTTCTTTTTGCCTCGCTGCTAGACGCGCTCTGGTACTTGTCATGCAAGTTAACCGCATCAGATAGTCTGAAATTAGGATTAGAATTCTTAGTTTAAAAAATTTTTTTCGTCCCAGCGTCCCTTCCTGCCATTGACACTTGAAGCTTTGTTTTGTAGTAAGTTAGACATATTTAACTTTCAGAATAATAATTTAAAAATATATCTCATTTTTCAAGCCTCGGACTGTGGTGTTATTGGTCGTTATTGCACTGTATTTCCATCCTGTTTCTCCATCACTACTGCCATCTTCACCCCAGTGGTAGTTGTGAAAACAGAAATAGTGGCTGTGAATACGGAGTCAGAATCTGATGGTGGTTTCGATAGAGAACTGTATTTTCGTTGGCACAGAGGAGGTTTCGCGACGCCTTTCTCTCCGTGATTTATTTTTCATATTCGCATCCTCTTGTGTCTTATTGATCCAAACAACAATTCCGAATTCGGTGTTTTAAAAATCCAAATAACACACAAGAGAATGTTATGCAAAAGAAATCGCCAAGGAAGACGTGCGACGAGCTCTCCGTGTCAGCAAGAAAGTGTTGTTGACTGCGAATGATGAGTTCTTCTTTTGGCTTTTGACTCATTTGGATGTGAACCAGGTGGGCTGCATTCAGTATTTCTCCCACCACGTTGCTGTCACCTCACCATCATCTCACATCTTCCATAGACTTATCACCGTTCATCACCATCACCATCATTTCCCCACCATTTTTCATTGCATTACCGCCACCAGTTCACCTCCACCACTCCACAGTCACTCTCACCACATCCCCACCATAACCTCATCACCATCCCACCACCCACGCCTCAGTCAAAGCTGGCACTCGACTGTCCGTACCACAATTTTGAGTCCGTGATGAAATCCATGTCACAAGCCACTTAGTCATTTCTGCAGCACTAACTACTCAATTTTAGCGTTATATGAGGAGGGACAGATATATTCGGCTTTGAATATCTAGACTGATATACGAGGCTATGAATAATCTACTTGTACACAAAATGAGCACTTAGCGTTGTGTTCTTCCCTGAGCTCAACACAAGGGGTCAGCTAGCCTGATTAGGGAGAGTTCACAGCTCCTGGTTAGCGTAGAGTGATGGTTTATTCATGAGTACCACACTGTGTTCATATTCAGTCGCTCAATCTTCCCTCCTTCTTTTCTCTGTCCCCTCTCATAGCACCCGCATGTTGCATGTTAAGCACGTTGGCTGGATCCCTGCCTTCTCTGTCAGGCCAGCAGAGAGGTGGTCATGCAAGGGTAGACTCAAATATCCTATCATTGCAGCGAGTGGCAAATTAGTAATATTTTCATACTTCTGCCTGTGCTGTGTTTAACTCACTATTAACTGTGTTGCTGTGAGATGTTAATGCTTAGAATGAACTTAATTAAAAATAGGAATGCCCAAATACTTTTTGTTTTGCTATGAGCCAGGCAAAGGTAACCTAGCTTGGAATTGATGCTGAGACAATAATATTAGCCCATGTGTGGATTGCTCTAGATGAGACGGGTGATGGCAGAAGCCAGTAGTCGCGCTGCCCCCGCCCCCTCCCACCCGCGTCCTCCAAGCTCACCTCACTTTGCTTTCAATAACGTTCACGATGATTATCAGATAATATAAATCAAGGGATTGAAAATACGTATTATTACACTACAAGTCTCAGTAGATTTATCAGTTTATGCCTTGTATACTGTACTGATGTTTAGAATTGGATTTTTAAAAGAGATCATTTGTTTATATTGGACCTGCTTTAAAAGTTGAAACTGCTGCGTTGTGATCATATTCTTTCTTAGGAATGTTCAAACATTTGTTCTTAAGACGATTCCCAAGTAACCCTAAACTGCGGCCGTAGTGCAGTTGTGTTGATGCGAGTGTTAATGCTTAGCTGATCATGGTGAGCTTGGAGCAGAGCGGCGAGGCAGGGGAGGCGTCTGGTGACCTCTGTTCTACCCCCCCAGTGGCTGCAGTGTTGGCGTGGCCGGGGCTGTGGGAGTGGATTGCTCGCCCCCCTCCAAACTCTCCCCCCAGCACGGCTTCCCCACCACCCCAGGGCGCTGCATGTCCCCTCCTCCGCATAGCCTCGATCCCCCACCTCCACCTCCACCTCTTCCCCCGCCTCCAGCACCCTCTTCCACCATCCTCTCCACCACCACTACCATCACCCAATTAGCGCCCTTACAGGTTCCCCCGCCTACCGCCGTCTCGCCCAAAGCCAACAGCAGTAGCTACAAGTTCCACTACAGCTTCCCACAGCCCTATGGGTAAGACACTGGCTAGTCCACCCACACCGGCCCTTTCTGTGATGTCCTCGACCCATCCCGTGTTCCCACTCGTGCCCATACCCATTGATGGCAGTATTACAGTGGCATAGGAGGCTTCGTAACCCCTCTTCCTCAGCGACTTATTTTGCATACTACACCGCAGCGCTCTTTTATATGCTATTTGTATCGTCTGAACATTGGCATAGTTTGCATAAAAAATGTGCAAGAGGATATCCATATGCACTATGCAGAATGAATCGCTGAGGAAGA
>JAGKTI010009443.1:0-15781 GCA_018397915.1 Birgus latro | reverse complement strand
AGTGGAGAGGTATATGAGAGAGGGGGGTGTGAGTTGGGAGCGTGGTAGTGAAATGGCAGGAGACAGTGACATGGAGGCGATTTGTTTGTGGCCACCCTGTTCGGGATTGAGGCGTCTGACAATAGATAGATAGAGATATATAGTGTGGTGTGTGTGTGTGTGGTACTGGTATGTTATCAAATTTTGGTTGTGATAATTTTGTGTTCTTTTTTGAAATGATGTTAAATTGTTTGATTTCTAATCAGCCTGACTAGTACACGGTATATTAGAAATATTTACAATTCTGTGTGCTCATTGCCGAGTTTTAACATAATCTAACATTGCATTTGCATTAGATGAAGCAATAGGCTATATTCTCACCTGAGAATGTCTCACAGTGATCAGAAGGGTAGGTCACATGTCCCTGGAAGTGCGGGACTGTGACCCCTCCTCCTCTCCCTCGTGACCTACTCCCCTTGACCTGGCCCTTCCCTCCGCAGAGACGCCCCCAGGAAGGAGCTGTGTGGTGCCGGCCTCCCCAACGGCTCAATGGACAGCCCAATGACGGACGTATTCTCTCACGTGTCCAAGAGATCGCGCCTGACGCCCCCCCTGACGGAGCGGCTGATGCTGTACGTGAGGCAGGACGGTGAGGACGTCTACACCCCACTGCACCTCGTACCGCCGAGCACCGTCGGTCTGCGCACTGCGGTCAGTATCACTCACACTCATTAATCTCTCTCAGTCTTTCCTTCAATCGCCCACACTTATTTCTCTCTCCCCCTCTCATTGGCACTTTATCGTCAGTTGTTGCACTTATAATATTTACTAGTATTGTTCTTGTTCATATAACAAATTTCAACCTACTGAATCTTGCAGCCCTCCAAATTTCGTGTTTCTCAGTTTTAAAGTACGCATAGTTATATTACTTTAGTCTACTCTGTTCATCAATCAGTTTTCCTCTACCCACAGATTGAAGAAAAGTACAAAATCCCGACACAGACTATCAAAAACATATACCGGAAAAACAAAGTAGGGTGAGTGTTTTCATTCCTTAGTTTAAATATCTTTTTGGAATAGGGCTTGTCTGTATAGCTAGTTTGCCAAAGAAGAGATTGGAGCATGAAATAAGACTGTTGCAAGCTGTTGCCTTTGATATAGTAGTTTTACATTAGAAAAAAAAAATTATAACGAACTGTTATGCAACAGTGCTTTTCATTTCCTTCCAGGATTTATGCATAGTCTGATCTTACATAAAGTGCTGTGCATTTTAAATTCCTTTTTAGTTTGTTATTTTACACCCCTTCACTTTCATTAGGTTACCCTTTTTATTTTATTTTTTTGCTACCCCCAGTTTATTTTCTCGATCTTTGGAAAGACTTTAAAACTGCAGGGATTACAAATTGCCTTTATTAACTACATCTGTACCACAAGACTTATAAGGTGTGTAAAATCATCAGGAGGTGGCAAGAATAAATTAGTGAACAATGCCACCGGAATAAGGGGTTGAGAGCTTGTGGAATGTCATTGACCTGTAATTTGATGCTGAGGTTTTTGTCCCCAGCGTGATGGCCAAAGTGGACGATGAGATGCTGCGCCACTACTGCAATGAGGACCTCTTTCTCATTGAAGTCCAGCATCGCGATGGCGACAGCTACGACCTCACGCTTATAGAGCTCACAGGCGTTGAACACTGAGCCCCTCCTACCCACCACTCCACACCCTCAGCCCTCCACTCACTCACCACCTACTCACTCCTGCCAGCCGAAGCAAGCATGAGGACCTGAGTGAGAAGAAGAATACTGCCGGGTGTCTGGGATGTTGCCATGCCACTCGGCTTTTCGTTTCTCTCAGCCTCATGCTGACCCTCTTAAATGGTTTCGTCCCGTGTCAAAGATCATGGAAGCAGAATGTGTTCGACGAGACCAGTCCATTTAAATATGATATAAAGAACTAAAATGAAGCTGAAGTTTTACAGCTTAACGCAAAGATCTTAAAATTGTTGCAAGAGGGTTGTACAATATTCCATTTGTAGGTTGTTGCTTGTAAACCCAAGCTTTAGAGTTAAGTCTCACCAATACTGCTGGTCCAGGTAGCAGGTGACCTGATGTGAAGGCGTAACATGAGGTAGTGTTACGACCTCGTGTGACACACACACACACACACACACACACACACATACACACACACACACACACACACACACACACACAATACCTCATGGGAAGTCGCTGGAAGATCTGACATTTATTAGCCTTAATAAAAATCAAATTTATCATAAGCCATGAGTAAGACGTAGGTGTAATACAGTTTACAGGGTATCAAATGCCTTATCAACTTAAGATGGTATTATATGTTGAAAATGTACTCACAGAAGTTTACATGACCAGTGTGTAATATTAAGTGTATATGAAAGTGTCGTTCATTCACTCTGTACTGTTTGTCCATGTAGGTTTACTGGCCCTAGACAGTGAGTGACAACGTTGCAGGAGTTGATCGCTGATCTCTAATAACCAAGGGTTGCACGATGTACTGTGTACAGATATGATCTGAGTTTCAACTGCTGATTTACACAAGCAACTTGACGGTCAACGTGCCCGCATAACGTTATATTAAGCCACTCTTCTTGCCAACGTGTCCCTTCATTATTTTTATGTATCTTCCACGACAGTGCCATAAAGAAGAACGATGACTTCTCTCAGCATCGTTTTTGACACGAATTAGGAGTACTCAGTGGTTTCTGTCCTCAGACTCGGTGTTGAGCTCTTGACCCGGGACACAGAGCTGGGGAGTACCCACACCGTGGCCTCCTCACACATTCTCTCTCGTATGCCAAATGCTTCTCCTCAATTTGTTGTACCTTAGGGCCTCATTTAGATATTATTATTTTCATATTTCATTTAAACTATCGACAAAAATTTACGTAATTAATGGGTAAGGGTTTGCTGGAAAAAAAAAAAGTCAGTTTTGTGACAGTGTAAAGCATCATTCCCTGTTAACTTGCAAAGGCAGTCGTGATCTTGACAAAAATATATCCTCACTGACCTCAATAGCACTGCCAGCAGATACGACAGTGACTGCCCCTCTCATTGTCACTGTCACCCAGCCACCACAAGTCGCCTTCCTGCATTGACACCTCTCCAACCACTCTGCACCATCAGTCAGCAACCCTCCCATCCATCACCTGCCAACACCTGTCCTCCCCTTCACCACCTATCAGCAACTGCACCTTTCACAGACTCTCAGCAGCACTCCTCCTCCCCACCATCTGCCAGCAACTGCTCCCTTCAACTGTCAGCAACCCTCTTCCGCTCAATCACTTGTCAGCAACAGCATCTCCTTCACCTGTCAGTAACCCTTCACCCCTTCCCCACCACCTGTCAGCAACCCGCCTCCCCTCCATCACCTATCAGCAACCTGCCTCCCCACCACCACTTATCAGCAACCCTACTTCCCACAACCACATGTCAGCAACCCTCCTTCCTACCACCACCTTTCTGCAACCCTCTCCCTCTCCACCACCTGTCAGCAACCCTCTCCCTCTCCACCACCTGTCAGCAACCCTCCTTCCCACCACCACCACCACCTGTCAGTAACTCTCCTTCCCACCACCACCACCTGTCGGTAACCCTCTTCCCCGCCATCACCTTTCTCCAACGCTCCTTCCCTCCGCCCCTTGTCAGCAACCCTCCTCCCGTCCGCCACCTGTCAGCAGCCGCACTCTGCACTACTTGTCAGCAGCCCTGACCCATGGCAGCACATACCAGCTGTCAGCATCTCTATCATTTCATTCCATTAGGTTTACGTCAGTGTTATCAGTATGTGTTTCCAAATAGTAAATTCATAAGAAAAAATTATGCATAGCTGAAAGCTAATTTATATAAACTTTACCTTCGAAAATGTTGTTTTCATAATAAAAGACCGTAGTATTAGTGCATAAGTAAGGCTAGGTTAGGCTTACTACTCGCTTCTCTTTATTCCGGCATTCCACTTTACTAACTTTATAGCCCACTCAAGCCGGTGACGTCATTTGTTGGTTTTATTGTCCCATCCTCCAGTTGGTCTTACTTGGGGAAGGTTTCTTATTATGAAGGGATTAGTGAAGAATATATCTAATCCCCTCTCCCCACCCCACCCCCCGTTCGAAAAATCTCATCCGTGCTGAATAAAATCGTCTGGAGGTAGCGAGAATGAAATAGAAAACTCATCATCGGAGTGTAAGTGGCTAGACTTGACCCGAGGGACCAGAGATATCCACGGGGGCTTGTGTCATTTACCTGTTGTACAAGAAAGTGAAAAAGGAAACCCATTCAAGTTTTAATTTTTCTAATGTTAGTAAAAGTTTGTATGATACACAAAATAGGCTTAAATAATATGTAAATATGAAAATTGCTTTAATTATTTGTGTTTTTAGCATAATATATATCATTACCTTTTAAGACTGCGTGTGTGAAAGCGAGTGACGGTGATTTCATTGTTGAGGATCTTTGTTGCTATAGTTTTGTAAGAAGAGGACTATATTAGTGTATTAACGAGACTGCGGCCGGGCCCCTCCTTCCTCTTGCCTCTCGCTTCCCCACCACGCCTGCCGGGACCGGATTCACAAACAGACTTACAACCAACTCCCTCCCGTAACTCACTATGACTTGCAGGAAGAACTTGAGACACGGAAAGTTTCTACTCTCTCTCTCTCTCTCTCTCTCTCTCTCTCTCTCTCTCTCTCTCTCTTTCTCAAAGCAAATATTGGGGATGATTATTTCCTCACGAAATTTCGATTCTGATTTACATGAAAAGCAAGAGTCATGGAAAGTGTCTGATGTGTCCTCATAAAATAGATAATAGATCTGATAATTTTCCCTCTCATAACTAAGATTTTTTTTTTTTTTTACACTGAGAATTTTCCCCGTCGTAACTCAAATTTTCTTAGCAGGAGGAAACGAGAAGAGTGTGAAGATTCTAAACCCTCTTTGTCCCTCTTACCAAATCTTACCAAGTTACGAGGCGGATCTGATCGTAAGTTAGTTTGTTCATCCGGGCCCCAATCACCCTGACCACCCGTACCACTACTCCCCTGCCCTGGTAGTACAGTCTGGGAGAAAAGTTTACCCATTATTTCACCACTTCTGCGTCTCACTTTCCTCTTCGGGCTAGTAGTCTTACACTGAGAGGTTTTGGTGTGATTCTCTACTCACAGATAATTCCCTTTAATACGATGCTTCATGAAGGAAAGTGACGGACATACCGAAAGTGTGATGTAGACGTAGTGGAAGAGTAAGCGAACTTCTGTCCCTGAGTGTACAAACTCTGCTGTAGTCGCCCACACCATGGGAGGAGCTGGGAAATAGCTATTTAGGAGCTAACAGGACGTGTGTATGTTTTCATTCTGCGAAAATGTCTTCTACCAAGCCATGCTCCTATCAGCGATATCCATGCTCCACTATTTTTCTTTAATGGGTTCACTGAGCCCACAGTAATTATCCTGGATCCGTCCCTATTACCGAAAGCGAACCAACCATACACATCGGAGGCTCAAACCTGTATCAGAATTTCAAGATAGCCTCGGCAAGGTCACTCAGGTGTTTTTTTCTGACTGACCCTTTAATGCTCCAAGGTCATTGTCACAGAAAAAAAAAACAAGAAAGAAAAAAGTGGAACACTTGAAGATCTGATGAAAGGCCTGAACCTGAGTGTGTTGGTCCTTCGGTAGGCAGCTGCACCCCTACGACACTATTGCATCCTGGCAACCTGAAATCTCTATCAGTTGTTCAGTCTGGTATTTCTTATGTTAAAATGTTGGATGACTGATGCCCTAATCTGGATGTAAATCAGTCCGCATGATACCGCTGTTGTGGCATTGTAATTGATACCCGTGTTGGTTTTGGATTAAGGGAAATAATTGGAATACTTATGACTGAAGCGAAAAGCCAGAACTGTGATGGTCGGCCCAAGTCTTGTCATACATATATATAACTGTAAGTGAACCTTTTTTCAGCTCTCTCATATCTTATACAGTGGATACAATTTTCTACATGGTTTGTAGTAAGTGAAAACGTGTGAATAGCCTTCTACTGTATATGTACGTACATGTTAGTTAGGAAGTTTCGGAGACGATTTCCATATATAATTGTAAAAGAAAAAGCAGTTGCCCTCCCGCCCTCAAACTTAACCTGCCATCAGATGTGTCAGCTTTCTAACTTCCCTAACATAGCCTTTCCTGTGAGCAAACCTTAGATTGTTAGAATGAATCATATTGTAAATGGACTCAGGCAAGTAGTTTGGTTTTACAAGCAGACTGTCCTGGGTACCCGAGGTGTAAGGATTTAACCTGCTCTGCCACTCTCCCACGTTGGCCTGTGAGCTCAGTCTCAGCACTGTGGGGTGTCTTATGCTCAAATAATACGACACTCTGATTTGTTATTTGATCTGTTAATTTAACCCTTTGAGGATATTTACCTGATAAAGCATTATCGTCTGGCTTTCATTTTTTGATGTATGCAAAACAAACTGCTGTAAGGTTGTCCTTAAGTATTCCAGCGTCAGTAACATCCCAGCACCCTACTACCAGCAGGGAAGGAAGCTTTGCTTCCTCCCACTTGTAGTCAGTCATAGCTAGCTAGCTGAATGAAACGCTGACAGAAACCTTAACTAATGTATCATGACATGTCAGCCAAACGGTCTTGGCTTGTTGGAGGAATTCTCTGGAGAGTTGTCTCTGTTAGTTGTAGTGAGAGGCGGGTGGCGAGGCGCTCTGTGCAGTGTCTTGTGTTGCTTCTTTTTGTCTGGGGAGGTGTGGCCATCTTCCCAAGTTCTCTAAGTGTCAACAGTGAAAGTAGTTGTATATACTTTGTGCTCTCAAGTCTGAGCAGTTGATTTCAGTCTCATGTGTTAGCTTCCTTTGTCCACCATAGTACTAATAAGTAACATAGTGCCAATATATCCACATGGCCGATGTCTGGCCGGGTCTGCCTTAATGTAAGCCAAACTTATTGTATGTGTATGGGTCTCTGTGTATCCTCCCTGACATGTAATGCTCTACCCGGTGTAAGACTACGTCATGTAAGTACAATGTGGGAGTCTCAGTTTCCAGCACTCGTGACTTGGGTGTTCATTACGGGACTGGAGTGCAGTCTGGTACACGCACCAATACTACGCACTCGCGACTTTGTGTTCATAATGTATCCTGATAATATAGCTGAAAAAGTTTAATTGTTTAAAGAAAATTTATCGAGGGTCATTTTTATGGTAACTATATTATAATTATTTGGCAATCGTATTTTGTTGTCTTTGATGGTGTTTTTAAGTTAAGGGATTTTTTATGAATGGATAAATCGTCTGTTTCAGAAGCCCTCAAATGAATTTCTAGACGTGGATCCTAATGGTGTCCTGTCACTCGTTTTTATTTACAATATTGGCTTCTTATACCACAGTGCTGGTGACAGGACCTCCCTCCCCACCACCTGGTTGTGATTCCCAGTGTTCCATTGAAAACGCGAGTTGGGGAGGATTAGGTATAAAAACAAGTAGGGGCCTTATTTATTGTACTAGAAGAGATCAGTTTGCACATTAATGGCAAGTCAGTAGTAGAATCACTGAGGAACTGGGAAAAAGGGCAAATTGACATGCAGACGTTCCCGATGCTTTAGCGTGAAGAGAAAAACGTGGGTGGTCTCATGTGTTCAGTTGGCCTGGTTCAGTAGTTGTACGTCCCCCAAACGATGTTGAAGAGGATCTCATGTTGCTGTTGATCTTACCAGATATATGTAGAATAATGTATTGTTATTTTCATTTTCATATTTTTGTATTAATACCTGATGTAAACAGTAAATTTGTATCAGTCGGTTAAAACCTACTAGAAGGAGCTCTACTCACCAGAGTATTGGCCGATTATTCTGCGTGAGAATCTTTACACGGCAACTGTGAGAGCATCAGCAGGATGGTTGAAGTGGTGGTTCGCGCCGCCCAACCACTCATGTGCTGGTTGACTCCAACACGCAGCTCCCCGCGGGCTGGTCCTCTCCAAGGGCCGCCTGCCCTCACCTGCCCTAGGCTTGTCCCCCCATCTCTAAGGCACAGTGTTGTACAGAAATATGAGTAAAAGTATGGCAGACATGTGATTTTTTATAACCTTACTGATGATCTGATTTATCAGGTAAAGACTTGATGTAGTGCTGCCTACTTCTTCCTCCATCTTCATAATTCATTTTCAGGGTCTGCCCCCCTCTCCTCCTATTCGTCCCATCCTTCCGGTCACTTTTTATTCTTCTCTCTGCTTAGGTGGCTCTATACTGAGTAACAAGCCTAATGCTTTTCTGTAACCCAGGAAGCCGTTTACAACGCTGGGTGGTAACCATATAACCAAATAACGAAGTGATGTCGAGCCTACTATGGTGGCCCTGATAACTGAATGGAGTCGCAAATGCGGCATCCATCTGGGAACCAAACCTCCATACACTTCCCCGAAGCTCGCAATGACGAGGTGCATGACTACCACGATGTAACATCAGTTCGCTACACGGAACAGCTCTGCAGGCTTAGTTGCTAGCCTTCAGTTGATGGATCTGCGTGGCCAAACAGTTCGGGGTTACTCAACAACTAGATAAACACTAAAAACGAGGAAAAGAATATCTTTGAATGAGTCATGGGCAACATTTTTCTCCATACAAAATTGCTTGTAAGTCACAAGTTTGTGTTTTAATGAAACACAAGGAGCTTTAGCTTTCATTACATTGTTTCGTCTGCTGACAAGCTACCCCAGAAATACATTGCATCGCGTTCTTAATTATTCATATCTTACAATACCTACTGTATCTTTGAACCTATGTTATTTAAATACTTGTTTCCACGCTCATTGAAGGTGTGGGCGTGCGCCAGCCTCTGGTTACAGGGAGACGTCACACTCTGTGGCGTAGCCAGAATGGGATCCTGGACGACACTGGCCAGCCATAAAATGTGTCTCACTGCCCCAAACTTCAGCAGGAATATTCCCTTATCGCCAAAAATTGCTGTCCTTGAATCGCCAGTTTTTCGTTTTCCAGGCTTGATCAACCCTTCGTCACTTCGTTTATATCCTCCGTCCCCATTCCCATCCCACCATTTTCATCTTTCCTCCATCCCTCTGTTCCAGACTTTCCTTTGTCCTTCTCATCGCAACAGTCTTATTCCTCCTTACGGAACTTCGCCCTTCTGTTGCATCTCGTTTGGTTATCTTGGTTGCCCAGGGACGTATTTTCAGCCTGCAATTCACCCGCAATTCTAAAATCATCCATTCTTATTTTTCCTCCACACATTCTCTCGTAACTTTCCTCCATCCAATCTCTCAGAAATTTCTTCCATTCCTCCCTTGTATCCTCCAGTCATAGCTTTCCTCCCTCCCTTCCTAACATTTTTGTTGGTTGCAATGAACACATCACGCTGCAACCACCACAACACCGACCAACACCACATGATGCCGCGTTTCGTCTCACCTACTGATTATCTTCATGGTTTTTCTGCCATTCCAAACCTTTGACTGAATTCAGAGTCATCAATATGTATTTCACATTTCGGTAAGAAATATTCATCATTACTTCGATGATCAAGAATTGGCATATGACTATGAAAATCTCTAAACATGTATTCCCCCTGTGGCAGGGGGGGACACAATCTGGCCGCACTGAGGTGGTACTACCACACTGCGCCCAGGTTGTGTGAGGAAGAATTCTGCCACCGTAATTCCTGCGTGTCGTAAAAGGCGACTAAAAGGGACGGGGTGAGGGGAGTGGGGACCCCTCCTCTGTATTTTTAGTTCCTACAATGAGACAAGACATCGAAAGGGAAGGGGGACTGAGTTATCCCCAAACCTGAAGATTGGGTCTATGAATGTGCGTGGATGTAGTACGATTGAGGCTAAAAGGGAGGAGATTGGGAGAATGTTTGTGAGAAGAAAGTTGAATGTGTTAGCTTTGAGTGAAACAAAGAAGAAAGGGAAAGATGAATAAAAGTTTGGAAGTGTGACTGGAAGGATGTCAGGTGTTGATAAAGGAAGAGCGAGAGAAGGATTTACCTTGTTAGTGAGGCCGGACGTGCAGCAGTGTGTGATTGAATGGAAGGAGGTGTCATCGTGACTGATGTGGGTGAAAGCGAAATTTGGACGTGAGGTGTGGGTATTTGTGAGTGCATAATTATGAGCCTGGTAGTGAAAGAGGTGAAGAAGAGGGGGAGTCTTTCTGGAATGATGTTGATGAGTGTCTGCAGAGATTTGGAACAAATGTGAATGTGGTAATGATGGGTGATCTCAATGCTAGATTGGGAAATGTAGCAGTAGGAGGTGTCGTTGGTATGCATAGCGTGCCTGGAAGAAATGATAATGGGGAAAGAATTATAGGGTTGTGTGTTGAGCGAGAATACCTTGTTTGAGAAGAAAGATGGAAAGGTTGTTGATAGAGCACTGATGGATTGTGTGGTTATGTCCAGGAATGTAAGAGGAAGAAAGATATAAGCATACATGGATGAGATAGGAGGATGGAGAGGTTGTTGATAGAGCATTGATGGACTGTGTGGTTGTGTCCAGGAATGTAAGAGGAAGATTGTTGGATGTGAGAGTTTTGAGAGGGGAGGGTAAAGGTATGTCTGACCACTACCTGGTGGAGGGAAAGTTGAGAGCAGGTATGAGGTGGGTGAGAGCCAGAAGAATTAGGTGTGGCAGAGAGGTTTTGAAAATCAGTGAGTTGGATAAGAGAAAATGGCAGAGTATCAGGAGAAGTTGAGAGATGAGTAGAACACAATGAAAGATCAGGAAAATGGCGGTGTGGAGGAGCAATGGCAGTTGTTTCGGAGTGCTGTGGTGGGATATGCGGCAGAGGTGTGTGGTGTGCGACGAGTGGGTGGTGATGTAAGAAAAGGAAGTGAATGGTGGTGCGAGACGTAAGTATTACAGCCGAGAAGAGACGTGAATATGAAGTGTGGCTGCAGAGGAAGGATGAGGTGTCATATGAGAGGTATAAGGAAAAGAAGAATAGGGCGAGAGGGGCAGAACATGATGCTAAAGTGGCAGCAGATGAGAGATGGGATAAGCGATTGTCTGACAGTTTACAGCAGAATCAGAGAATGTTTTGGAAGGAGGTGAACAAAGTGCGAAGGGGAGTGTTTGGGGAAGAAGAGCGAGTAAAGCAGAGGATGGAAGGATATTAACTGAGATGGATGCAGTAAAGAAAAGATGGGCAGAGTATTTTGAAAGATTGTTAAATGAAGAGGAGGAAAGGGAGGCTGAGATTGTGGCAGATGGAAGGGTGCAAGGAAAATATAAGTTGAGAGAGTTGAATGATTCTTTGATCACATTGGAGGAAGTGCAGGAGGCAGTAAAGGAGATGAAAGCAGGGATAGCTGCATGTATAGATGGATATGCTGTGGAATGTCTGAAAGGTGGTGGAGCGACTATTGTTGACTGGTTAGTAAGATTGTTGAATGTGTGTTTTGTGAGCGGTAAGGTGCCAGTTGACTGGGCAAGTGCTTGTGTGGTTCCGTTGTATAAATGTAAGGGTGATAAGTACGAATGTACTAGTTTTAAGGGCATAAGTCTTTTGAGTGTTGTAGGTAAGGTGCATGGTAGAGTGGTGATTAAGAGAGTTAGAGAGGGTACAGTGGAAGAGATTGGTGATGAGCAGTGTGGCTTTAGGAGAGGGAGGGGATGCGTGGATCAGGTGTTTGCTGTGAGACAGGTGTATGAAAGGTATTTGACGAAAGGATTTAGAGAAAGCGTATGATAGAACTGATAAGGAGGCTTTGTGCACTGTTTTGAGATTGTATGGACTTAATGGTAGATTGTTAAAAGGATTGGAAAGTTTTTATGTCAATAGTAAAGTGTGTGTAAGAGTGGAAATACTGTGAGTGATTGGTTTCCCGTGAGAGTGGGGCTGCAGCAGAGATGTGTGATGTTGCCTTGGTTGTTTAACATTTATATGGATGGTGTTGTAAGAAAGGTGAATGCGAGAGTGTTAGGTGGAGGTTTGCGTCTGGTGAATGTTGATGATAGAGAGAGGAATCTGAATCAACTGCTGTTTGAGGATGATACTGCACTGGTGGCTGATTCGGAGGAGAGGTTGAGACAGTTGGTAGAGGAGTTTGGAAAGGTGTGTGAACGGAGGTACAGTGATGAACTGTACAGTAGTTTTGAATGGTGAGTTGTTTTAGAAGGTAGAGTGTTTTAAGTATTTAGGGTCACATGTTGCTGTAGATGGAAGAATAGATGCAGAGGTGAAGTTTAGAAGGAATGAAGTAGGAAAGGTGCTGGGAGGAATGGAAAAAGTGTTTAGATGTCGTTCGCTTAGAATAGATGTAAATATAAGGCTGCATGAGGGTGTAGTGGTACCGACTGCATTATATGGGGCTGAAACATGGAATATCGGTGTAGCAGAGAGGAAGAGGTGTGGGGACTATGTGTTGAGTGGCGCGTATGGATCGAGTGGCAAATGATGAAGTGAGAAGGAAAACTGGAGTTATGCGGGAAATGGCTGAATGGGTTGAACAGAAAGTGTTGCCATGGTTTGGGCATATGGAGGGAATGGATGAAGAGCGATTGGCGAAACAGATAACTGGATCAGATGTGAGAGATGTATGGCTGGGAGGAAGACCACGAATAGGATGGATGGACAGTGTGAAGAGAGCGTTAGATGCGAGAGGAATGTCTGTAGGGCAAGGAAGAGTGACTGCACGTGATAAGGATGACTGAAGATTGTGAATGAATAAGTAGTAACGCAGCCCCGAGGGGATATTCTCTCGCATTTGGTCTGATCAGCTAATCATGTGAGGTACTAGTAAGGGGATGGGTCCATTATGGTGTGGCAGGGGTAAACCAGCTCTGCTGTCGGGCTCTGGTGAGGATGTCGCTGATTGCACTGCGCAGTTGACCCTCGTGCGATGCGGTGCGGCGAGGATCTATCCCATCTTCCCTTAGGGCTAAGATACGAGCTAATGTGTGTGTGTGGATGAGTAAATTGGGAGTGTGTCGTCCTGTCTCGGCTATCCCCCTTTCTTTGGGGGAAGCAGCCTAGGTATATAGACAGATAGATAGATGTATTAAGATGTTTGAGTCACTAAACACAAAAATATGCGTGCATTATGCTCAAATTGTTAAATTAATGCAAAAACTTGGCAAGAAAATCGTCAAAAACATTTGATAAAAGTATGAATGTCTAGTTCTAACTACATTAATCATTAACTGGTAATCCTACAAGCCACAAGTAATCAATTCCTCAATTACTGGACTAGAAAAATCCTTAATTTGAAGGATATACATAACGGGTTCTACGAATTACCGAATCGGCACCGAATCAGCATATAATTGGCACTATTAAAATAATTTTTATCACCATTCATACACACCTAATCTGAAATCCGTTTTTTTTAACCGGTTTTAATAAATCAGGTTTCAGAGTGGTGGCAGTGGTAGTCAGGTATTTGGTGGTCGTGGTGATTGTAATTGTGGTGGTTAACAGTGGTACTGATGGTGGATAGTGGAATTAATTGCAGTGGTGATAATCAAGTTTGAGATCATACAACCATTAATATTAATGTAATCATCACCATCATCCTATAGATAATGTGTGTGTGTGTGTGTGTGTGTGTTTAATCATGTCCTTAAAATATCGAATGTTATAGAAGCCAGAGATAGATTGGAGGAACGAGAGGTGGGTAAGAAGAAGAGGTCGAAGGGGACGGATGAAGGAGACAGGAGGTGGAGGGGAGGGAGGTGGGAGAGGAGCATGCAGGGGTGGGAGGAGGTAGGGGGGATGGAGGGAGAGGGAGGAGGTAAGGGGGAAAGATGGAAGAGGGGAGGGAGAGGAGCATGGAGGGGGAGAGAGGGATGGAAAGACAAGAAGTGGAAGGACGAATAGGGGCAAGGAAAGAGAGTAAATAGGAAAAGAAAAAAAGGAGAGGGGGGGTGGAGGAAAGGAGGGGAGAAGGAAGAAGGAATGTGAAGGGAGGGAGGTGGGAGAAACAGGCGAGGTAGGGGAGGGGGAGAAGGAGGGAGGGAGCAAGTGGGGGGGGGGGGGGGAGAATTTAGGGGGAGGTCTAATTCCCCGGCTTTTGGTGTGGTCAGTCTCGCTTGAATAGAACATAAGAAGATATGATAACTGCAGTAGGCCGGTTGGCCCATGCTAGGCAGCTCCTAGATGAGTAACTGAACTACTAGGATGAGATAAGGACAGTAAAGAAGACTGGTGAAAGTTGTGTACGATTTTGGTAAGATATTTTTCCTTTATCTTCCCATTAATTGCTTTTATTATGATGATAATGATTTCACTTTGTACTGTAAACACTCCTGAGTAGTTTTAAAGCTTACTAAGATAACTGAAATCGTAATAGCTGACAATACTGTAGAAGGGCTACAGAGCTGAGTGTGGTGTGTGTGTGGAGAAGGATGTGTGTGTGTGTGTGCGCGCGCGCGTGTGTGCGCGTGCGTGTGTGTGTGTGTGTGTGTGTGTGTGTGTGCGTGCTTGCGTGCGTGCGTGCTCGTGCGCGTGCGTGTTTACCTAATTGTATCTTTACAGGAATGAGTCAGGCTTGTCCCGTGTATTAAACCATTTTTTTTATATCATGCATATCTTTAAATTTGTAAATAGTTTTGGCACACTATTTCATTCGGTAGCGCATTTCTCTGATTAATTGCCCTATTTGGGAAACTGAATTTCCTTATGTCATCGTCTCTCTGTTTATGTAGTTTTTTGCAGTGTCCTCTCGCAGATGCTTCCCCATAGGTTATTTTATATTCATTTATATTATATTATATTCATTTATCTATTTTCTCTTTCCTTGAGATGCGTTTATAAACCATAATCATGTCTCCTTTTTTCCATCTCTCCTGTAGTGTTGGTAGATTCAGTTTTTCTAGTCTTTCTTCGTAGCTTAGATCCCTTAAGCTTGATACCCATCTTCTACCTGCCCTTTGTGCTTTTTGTCTTATCTGTGTTTTCTGAGATGATTCCAGACTACTGATGCATACGCCAGCGTTGGTCTGATGAATGATGTTATCTTTCTTAGCATGTCTTCATTTATATGTATGTGAATGCTATTCTCATATTAGCAAGCAATGTATATATACCGCACATGTTATGTACTTTCTCACTGATGTGGTCAACTGGAGATTGTTATTGATAATAAACACTCCTAGGTCCTTCTCCCTTTCTAAAGTGTGGGGTTGATCTTCCTAACTTTTACCAAACTTAATTATATGACACTTGTCCACATTGAATTCCACTTGCCATGTATTGTTCCATTCATGAAGCTTATTTAATTCCCCTTGCAGCTTTTTGCAAGAATCTGTGTTAGTAACTCTCCTTTGTATTTTTGCATCATCCGCAAACATAATTAAATAGCTTCCATTTCCAATGTTACTGTCTGTCATTTATATATACTAAAAGCATAATTGGTGCCACCACTGAGCCCTGTGGGACTCCGCTAATCACTTCCCTCCATAATGAGTAATTTCCCCTTAATACTGTTCTCATTACCCTTTTTCTGAGAAAATCCTGCATCCAACGGTACAGACTGCCTTGGATACCTCGTTGATGGTAGAGTTTCCACAAGTCTGTCAAATGCTTTCTTGAAATCTAAATAGATACTGTCCACCCATCAATTCTTTTCTGTAACTATCATAGTTGCTTAATAGATTTGTAACACATGATTTTCCCTTTCTAAAACTGCCTTTCTGTTATCATACTGTATTCTAGATGTTTTACCCAAACTTTTCTTAGTTTTTATGTGTGTGTGTGTGTGTATGTGTGTGTGTGTGTGTGTGTGTGTGTGTGTGTGTGTGTGTGTGTGT
>JAGKTI010009442.1:0-30107 GCA_018397915.1 Birgus latro | reverse complement strand
TCCGGTTATTGGACGTCCAGATAATGGAGGGATTACTATATATATATATATATATATATATGTATGTGTGTATATATTAGATGCTACCCAGAAGTTCCCAAAATTTGACTAAAAAACAGAATAAAACCCAAGACAAGTCCTAAGCACCACTGTCCCCATAGTCTGCTTGGATGTGCAGATGTCGATCCCAGTGCTTCTCCCTCAGTCGAAACGCATTCTGGAAATCATTGAGCATCAACTTGTTCAGTTCTTTTGGCGATTTTCTCCTGGAATTTTTCGGTGTCAAATTTTAGTCCTTTCAGTTGGATTTTCATTTTTGGAAAGAGGAGAGAAATGTCAGGAGGCTAAATCTGGTGAATACTAGGGGTGGGGGACAATCGGTATATTTTTTTAATGCCAAAAACTGCTGAACAAGGGCTGTGCACGGAGGTGCATTGTCATGGTGAAGCACCTGTTTTTTTGTGTGCCACTTGTCTGGACGTCTTCACGTCATTTCTCCAGTCAAAATGCATTGACAAGCTCCATCTATCGGCTAACTACTGTATATCACAAACATTGTGGATTGTCCTCCTGTGATCTTCAAGGATGCCTGTGTGATCTTTGACCACATTGTCAGGAGTTGAACTGGTGGAAGGGCAACCAGAATGTGCATCGTCATCTGTTGATGTTTGTCCGTTTTTAAAACTCTTAATCAGGTTTAGGTTTGTGTAACCCCCAAAGCATTGTCGTCAAATGCATGTTTTAACGTTTTATGAGTTTCTGCCATGTTCATTCTGAGTTTCACACAAAATTTGATGCACCCCCATTCCTCTTTCACATCCTCCATTTTTGAGATCACATAATTCACTAACTAACCCTAACACAACGATAAAAAAAAAATACACTTGCAGCGAATGCATCCACTCTGCACAACACCACTTAACTCGCAAACAAACATAGGGTGCGAGTACTGCCACCTGCCATCAACACACCGTACGACAAGCAGTTTCCACCCAGCTTCAGATTTTGGAAACCATTGGGGTACACAGTAATCCTTCTATTACCTGGACATCCACTAACTGGATGCTGAGATCTGGCTGTTTGAAACAATTATTTGTACATTTTTCCATTTTATCCAGACAAAATGCATGCGTCCAGGTGGAAATTATGGCCACGTGAATATTTTTGCCCAGTCAGGCGGGAATAGCCTGGTGGTGCCACCCTGTCTGGCTGGGTAGTTCATCCAGTGTCCGCTAGAGACCTCCTCGGTTGTTCTCAGTTCCCGCATGGCAACGGTGTAGTCAACAGCTCTTCTTGGACCGTTGTCATGGAGGCCACGTGGTGGCTGTTGTGGTTCTTCCCTACCTGCTTCAGGGCTTGCTATTCCTTGCATGCCTCTTCCTGGGATGTGTTATGATGGCCCCTCTGCCAGGGAAAAGGAAGAGGGCAGTGCTAACTCTGCAAAAGCGAAAGATCCTGGGTAGGTTTGATGTGGGATGATGGATTTTATTTTTTTATTACAGTGTTATTATTCACCCATCCATCCATCCATCATTCAATCCTGTGCTGTCCCATGAGGAGTGGAGGAGACCAGGGCTAGGCAAGGTGGTCCTGATCCCTGAGTGGCACTATGTGAGCAATAAACCCCAACCACCCATTGCATATAAACCTGCACAGGCTCAGTCCAATTGGAGCTCTTTAATTACCCACTAAACCACCAGGCATCATAATTTGGTTGCATGGTTACCACCCAGCATAGTACTGTAAATGGTTTCTTGGTGTACAGGAAGCCATTTGGCATGCCACTTAGTATATGGTCACCCATAGGCAGAAGGAAGAGGAAAGAATGAAGGAAAAAAAGACAGAAGAAGGAGTGTAAAGTCACCCGTAGGCAGAAGGATGAGGCAAGAAAGACAGAAGAGGAAGGAAGGAAGTGAGGAAAGGGCAGACACCCAAAGCAAAACTACATCGAGTGGGTGGATGGTGAACACCCCCACCTACCACAAAACTCTATTACTATTATGATTATTATTGTTGTTGTTGTTGTTATTGAGAGAGGGATGGCATTGGTAATGGATGGAACATCTCAGATTTGTTGTGTGATGATGATGATGCAGTATTACTGTACAGTACTTCCAAATACTGGACAAGAACTTGGTAGACTAGTGCAGGGTTTTGCTGATGTCTGTGAGCGTCATGCTTTGAGAGTAAATGTAGAAAAGAGTAAAGTGATGGTTATTGAGAGAGAAGGTGAATCCCAGTGTGATGTTACAGTGAATAGAGAGAGACTGGAATTGGTGAGAGAGTTCAAATACCTGGGTACAGTGATAGAAGAGAGAGGAAAATGTGCAAAAGAAGTGGAAAGCAGAGACACAAACAAGGAAAGTAGCTGGTGCTATGAAGGCCTTGATAGTAGAGGCTTGAGTGTTGCAGCTGGACGAGGCTTACATGAAGGGGTGTTAGTGCCAACTTTAACATACGGATGTGAGACTATGGTGTGGCATGAAAATGAAAAGCCAAGAGTAAGAGCAGTGGCTATGGGACTGCTGAGGAATGCATATGGAGTACTGTACCCCCCCACTGTATATCTGTACCCCCACTGTATATTCTCACGTTAACCCCCCCCCACTGTATATCCCCACTGCTAGATCTTAAAAGTGATGAGTCAAACTTGTCTCTTACTTCTCGCTCTACCAGTTGTGTTCAGGCAGAGAGGAGCCGGCCTAAGAGGCACGTTGTACTTAGTGTTAGTCCAATAAACTCCTTAAATAACTACTTCAGGACTTTAAAACAGCTACCAATCTGACAGCGGAATAAATTTGGTGGCAGTGGTGGGATATACAGTATGGGGGGGGTATAATGTGGGAATATACAGTGGAGGATACTGTACAGAGAGTGGATAAGATACAAAATAGTGTGATTCGTGAAAGATTGCGGAGTGAGGAAGTCTGTGGACACCAGAATTGAAGAGTGTATTGAGATGTATGGTCATGTGGAGAGAATAGATAACAATAGAGTGGTGATAATGGTATATATGAGTGAATCTGAAGGAGGGAGAAGATGGAGGGATATGGTGGATGAGTGGATGACTGTGTGAGGAAGCGACGTATGGAAGTCGGTGAGGTTACGGGACTGACGAGATCGAGCTGGCTGGATGAATGTTGTGAGAAGAAGTGCATGATCGGGGATTTGGCACCCTTTTAACGTGATAGCATCCAGATTGAGTCTATCGCATATGGTTATGTGAAGCTACAGAGTAGGTGAATGTTTTTGGCGTATCAGATAGAGTCAGGATTCCAGGTGACTTGAAGTATGAGTGAATGGAAGCGTGGCCCATTGGATTGGGCAGACTTGGACTATCTGGACATTGCTGCTTCTCACCCTGCCCTAGGATGGGAATGGAGGTCTGGATGATGATGATGATATTTTGTAATATTCATCATGCCCCTACTTATGTACTGTTTCATTTTGTTTTTGAAGGCTCCAGCATGCTTGCACGTGTCGGCCTTGGTCACCTAATGGCTGCTCTCCATGCTGCCCGATCTTTGGCAGCCTCCCTGTTCAATCCCTTAACCCTGAAGTCACACTTATTGACCTCGTCCCATGTCTTTCTTGGTCTACCCCTCCCAACCCCTTCCCTAATATTAATACTTCTCACCCTCTGCACCCAATTATCACCTCTCATCCTCTCCACATGTCCAAACCACCTCATCCTGCCTCTCCTCATCACAACACCAATACACTCTAGTCCCATCCTACCTCTCATCTCTTCCATCGTAAACCCAGCCCCTGCCCAAGGATGGGAAAGGAGGTCTGGATGATGATGATTATTATTATATTTTGTAATATTCATCATACCCCCACTTATGTATAAATTAACGTATAATTCATTTTGTCACATGGGGAAAAAAGAAAGAGTCATAAATTAACTTATTAAGTATTTATTTTATTCATATTTTTAATCATCCCAAAAATGTGCAAGGAAAAAACGAGAAAAAAAAACAGAATAGCTTATTTATTTTTGTCTAGTTTACATACAAAATCTCAAGACATATTCTTAGAAACAGTGCTTTTTATTGTGTATGTGTATAACAGCAAAATTGACTTTACACTTACACTTACATGCATGTTTTTTGTCATCAGTGACTGCACTTGTGTGACAAGCTTCTTTAACCCCTACACCGCGGGCTTATTTCAATGGATGAAATCAGTGGAAAAATCCGGGGAAGATTTACTTAGCGCAGAGCGGCTGAGCAGACGACATGAGAGGGTAATGGAGGGGAGGTAGGGAGGGGAGTTTAGAATTTTTTTTTTTTTTTTTTTTATGTGTCTGACTCTGGGCATAGGCTTTACAGCCTGCTATCAAGGCCCATCCGTCCTCCTACATACCATACAACTCTACATGTCACCACTTCGGCGCTAACACCCACCGTTCATATTGAATACATGCTAGGGCTGTCTCATACAGGACTGGTGTATTGGTATTAGCGGGGTTATTTTTACGACATGTCGGCGGGTCTTCTGGTAGATCAGTAAAGCCTGATTTAATGAAATTCAAATCCTTAAACTGTTCCCTGCCCCAGCGAGGATTCGAACCTGGGTCCCTCGGGACTGCAAGCCAACTCTCTACCAATCGAGCTACCGCCAGAATGGGGGAAATGGATAAATTGTCAACAATGGATGGGAGTACTGATGACATTAGCAGCTCTTGACTATTGTTGGACGTTGGCAGTGCTGATAAATGATAAAAAGTCACCACCTGAAAGCCCGGGGGAATTAAAAATAACACAGTCACTCAAGTGACCCCCCCGTGGTATGATCCATTGCACCCAACCGTCATGAAAGTGACGACCCGCAGTTAAGGGGTTAACGAGGTTCAGTTTCCTTCCTCAAAGTAATCTGCATTACATAATCAACATGCTGAATTTTCCAGCTCCATTGCCATTAAAAAGCAATAGGAATAGTGTAACAACAATTCCCTTTTTTTTTTTAAGTACTGAAAGCTTCAAATATCTGACTAAACTGTCATTCACTCATCACGTTTCATTCACCCCCAAAATAATTTAATTCATCCTTGGGTGAACCATTCACCATTTTGAGAAGAGCTGCGTAAACCAGATGTGGCTCAAAATGCTTTATAGAGTAATGATGGGGTAGTTGGAATTTGTTGCTGACTCATGCCACTCAAGGAAGAGCAAGTGGTTACCTAGCCCTAAATGTCAGGAAAATAGCTTGACCCTGAGTGTCTACACTTATAAGGAGCAAAAAGGATAGCATGATAGAAAAGGAAGGACTATTTAAAGTGGAGGAGTTACTTGTAGTCGTCATTAATCCCTGACTACAGGAGGTTTTTCCTGAGGTGAGTAAAATCATCCGTAGCAAGAATAAAATTTAAAAATACATCATCAGTTTGAAGGGATTCTCCTAAGTTAAATGAAATCATCAGTGGCAAGAATAAAATACTGAAAGACATCATCATTTTGAAAAGATTGAGAGTGTCAACTGATCTGTAATGAACATTTGAGTTGAATGATCAAAACATCTTGCTTGCCCCATGGAGTATAGGTACCATTTTTCATTCAGAATTGATGTGTTCTTGATCAGTTTTGTTGATTTACTTGTGAAGAATTCTTTCAAAACAAGTTTGATACAAGCTGACCAAAAATAGTGTGTAATGAAAAAGTTATTTACAGAACATCTGTTGTTTATTAAAATCATCTGCCATTAATGTAGATGAATTGATAATAAAACTGGTGATAAAACTGCTATTCTGGAATACCTAATTTCTGGTATGTTAGAAATGGCCAAAGACAATGAGGATTGAAATTTTTATGTATCTTCCCCCCCCCTTAGAGATGGAAACATCACATCTGCCAAAAAAAATGCCATAATGTATTTTTTTTAATGGTGACCATAATCACCATACATATGCAGCACTTAGCAGTGGTGAATTTACCAAAGCAAAGGACAAAGATAAGCTACCATTACTGATAGCAGCCACTCTAATTGTTTTGTACTAGTACTGTACAGTTGGCATCTGTCTCCTCTCCTTTTCTTTCTCTGGACTTTGATCATCAGTGTGGTGATCCATAGCAGGAGACATTGATGATACGGATCTGTACCCAAATAGTTGTCATTACCATCTGCTGCAGATTTGCAACACTGGTTTTCAAAGTCCATGGAGAGAGAAACATGAAAGGTGACAGAACTTTTGATGCCAAAGGTGACTGTTGTGTATATGTATGCAATGACCTATCTTGGTCTTGTGTTCCTGAATTTGATTCTTCTGAATTCTCTACCCTCTGGCTTCAGCTCTCGTCTCATTCACTAAATATATCTGCACTGTTTACTTATCGCCTAATTCTACTGACTTTCAAAAATTCTTTGACTATCTTCTACGATGGAACACATTCTATCCATTTCTCCTTTCTCTGAAGTCTCCATTCTAGAAGATTTCAATTTTCACCACCACCTTTGGCTCTCCTCTCCTTTCACTGATCCACCTGGTGAACAAGCCAACACCTTTTCTATCCTTAATGACCTAGAGCAGCTTGTACAGCACCCTACCCGTATCCCTGACCACCTTGAAGAGAGCTCTAAGATACTTGACCTCTTCCTTACAACTAATTCTTCTTCTTACGCTGTTAAACTTTTCTCTCCGTTGGGCTCCTCCAATCATAACCTTAATACCTTAACCTGTCCTATCGCTCCAGTGCGGCCTGTGGATCCTCCAAAGAAACGTCGTCTGTGGCACTATGGAGCTGCGGATTGGGAGGCCCTCAGGCTGTACTTCTTTGATTTTCCCTGGAATGATTATTGCTTCCATGGCTGGGAGCCATCAGCGTGTGCCTTACGCATTACGGAGGTTATTCTCTCAGGCATGGAAGCACACATTCCTTTCTCATATCCTTTGTCTATTGCAAGAAAGCCTTGGTTTAATCACGCTTGTTCTAATGCTGACCGCAACAAGGAGGGGGCCTATAAAAAGTACCGGAGCCAGCCCACCCCTGAATCACATCTTTCTTATGTTTCTGCCCGGAATCGTGCTAAGTCTGTTCTTCGCTCTGCTAAAAATAATTTCATCTGCACTAAATGTTCTCACCTCACTAACTCGATTTCTTCTCGCTCCTTCTGGCACCTTGCCAAAAAAATTTCAAACATCTTTACCTCATCATCCATCCCTCCTCTTTTCTACTCTGATGGCTCTCTAGCTATTTCTTCTACTGATAAAGCAGATCTCTTTGCTCAGACTTTCTCCTCCAATTCCACCTTAGATGATTCTGGTGCTGTTCCTCCATCACTTCCCCCTCTGATATCCTCATGGCTGACATTAAAATTTCTTCAGCTGATGTATTTTCTGCCATCACTGGCCTCAGTACTAACATATGGGCCTGATGGAGTCCCTCCTGTTGTTCTCAAGAACTGTCCTTCTGTGCTTACACTCTGCCTAGGTAAACCCTTGTGCCTTTGTCTGTCAACCTGTACCTTTCGTTCTTGCTGGAAGTGTGCTCTCAATCAGCCAGTCCCAAAGAAGGGTGACCATTGCCAACCCTCTAACTATCGTCCAATTGCTTTAACATCCTGTTTCTCAAAAGTATTCAAGTCTCTTCTTAAGTGAAAAATTTTTAAGCATCTTTCCTATCACAGCCTTCTTTCTGTTCATCAGTATGGGTTCCGTCAGGGACACTCCACTGGCAATCTTCTCCCCTACCTTTCCGACTCCTGGTCATCCTCATTTTGGGACTTTGGCAAAAGCTTTGCCATTGCAGTTGACTTCTCAAAGGCTTTCGATTGAATCTGGCATAAATCTTTAATTTCCAAACTGCCCTCCTACGGTTTCTATCCTTCTATCTGTGCCTTCATCTCTAGCTTCCTTTCCGCTCGTTCTATAGCCACTGTTGTAGACGGCCATTGTTCTTCTCCTAGATCTATCAACAGTGGTGTTCCTCAGGGCTCTGTCCTATCACCAGTTCTCATCCTTTTATTTATCAGTGACCTTCTGAGCTGTACATCTAACGCTATCCATTCATACGCTGATGATTCTACCCTTCACCTTTCCATTTGGTTCCCGCAACGTCCATCTCAGCAGTTACTTCAACAAACAAGGGATGAGGCTATGGCATGCTTAATGCCCAACTCAGCTCGTATCTCTGACTGGGTTAAAAATAATCTTGTTATTTTTAATGCATCAAAAACTCAGTTCTTACACTTACCAACCCGACAAAATCTTCCACAGGAGTACCCACTAATATTTAATAATGTCCAGTTCAATCCTGCATCATCCCTGAACATGCTTGGGGTTTCATTCACTCGGGATTTATCTTGGAAAGAACATATTACAACTCTTGTGAAATCTGCTTCCAAGAGATTAGCTGTGCTAAGCCGACTCCGAATCTTCTTTACCCCAGCACGGTTGTTGACTTTATACATGGGTTTTCTTCGCCCCCCGTTTGGAGTACAACTCTCATGTGTGGGGAGGCTCCCCACATACAGCCCTTCTCAGTAGGGTGGGGTCAAAGGCTTTTCGTCTCATTAACTCTCCTCCTCTTACTAGCTCCCTTCAACCTCTGTCTCTTCTCCGCACTGTTGCATCTTTATCTCTTTTCTTTCGCTACTTCAATGGCCACTGTTCCTCTGAACTGTCTGCTTGCATCCCTCCACCTCTACGACATGCACGTAGAACCCGTCTAGCAACAAACTCTTATCCCTTTTCTGTCCACCTCTCTAATGCAAGAGTTAACCGTTACTCCCAGTCCTTCATTTATGGAACTGGTCATCTCTGGAACGGTCTTCCTTTGTCTGTATTTCCTACTTTCTATGGTCTCCAGTCTTTCAAACGCAGTGTATCCAGGCATCTTGAAATGAACAGATCTTGAATTTGGCTCTTTTGTATTGTCTTTGTTTTTATCTTGGAAGGAGCAGTTTGCAGGCCTATTGCCTTTGGTTCCTTCTTCCTTGCATTAAAAAAAAAGAAAAAAGAAAAAAAAATTGTACAGTAAAAGTCCTCTCATTTGGCATCTTGGTCTTACTGTATTTCCGGTCTTTTGGCGGTTTTCGTATATACGGTAGTCCATTACGAAAGTTCTCTGCTCTTCCAGCACATATGGTGAGCCGATTGGCACCTGTGATGGGGTCGGCAGCTTATCACTGGTACTCATGCGCCCATAGTTGCCAATTTGGCGCTGTTGGTTCTAGATCTAGTGCTTTTCATAATAATTTGGCACTTTTCATAATAATTTAGTGCCACTAAATACTGTATTAGATTTTCTTCTATATCTAGCATATCTTGAAGTCCAATTTAGTGCAAAAATTTGAACAGTTCACCTTTAGCTTAGTACATTTTAAAGTTAAGGTTAGCACTTTTGAAGATTTCTGCTTGCCAGCACTGCATGCACAGTCGGCCATCATGACAAGTGAGTGTCTGGCTTTGTGAGCAGGACCTTTTGAAAGTTTGGAAACTTTGCCATGCTATTGTATTGTGTACATATGTAAATACACCTACGTTAAGGTAAGTTCATGTGTATCATATCATTAAATTCATTAAATATAAGTTGCTCACTAAATATTTAGTGCTTAGGGTTGGCCAATAAACTTACTAGACACTGTGATTGCTTTGGGGTGATCGACCATGATTGCTAGAAACTTTTTGGCAGGTTTTCCCGGTCATTCGACAGTTTCTACTCTTTTGGCACCTGCTTGGTCCTGAAGATGCTGAACGCTTTTGTGATTGGTTCATTACCCATCAGATAATTCAGTGATGGTCTCGTGGTACTTCTGTCTATTGCCAGATGCTTCAATCCCGCACGGGGTGGCCACAAACAAATCGTCTCCATGTCGCTCTGTCCCCCGCCATTTCACTACCCCGCTTCCAACTCACACACCCCTCTCTCATATACCTCTTCACTCCATCCCTCCATCTCATCCTTGGCCTCCCCCTTCCTCTCGCCCCCTCCACCTCACTCACATACACTCTCCTCGTCAGTCTTTCACTCTCCATCCTCTCCACATGCCCAAACCACCTTAACGTGTTTCTCCTAACGCTTCCTATCACGTCCACAACCACACCACAACGCTCCTTCACTTCCTTATTTGTTAGTCTGTCTCTCCATGTGACTCCACATGCACCTCTCAAATAACTCATTTCCACTGCTCTCACTCTTGACTTCTGTCCTTCCAACAGGGTCCAAGCTTCACTTCCATATGTTAGAGCTGGTATCACAATACTGGCATGTAACCGTGCTCACCTCCCTGTTTCTTATCACTGCTTTCAATGAACCAGCAACCTTCCTTCCCTGCTGCACCCTTTCGAGCACTTCACCCTCCAGACATCCATCCTTACTCATCACACTACCCAAGTACTTAAATGCACTCACATTCTCCATATCCTTACCATCCAATCTCACTGTACATTCACTGGCTTCACTTCTCTCGAAGACCATCACTTTACTCTTCCCTACATTCACCTTTCGATTCCGTTTCTTACACACTCTCCCAAACTCATCTACCAAGCCTTGCAGCTCCCCTTCGTCTTCGCTCAAGAACACATTATCATCTGCAAACAACAGTACAGGGAGTTTCCAAACACTGCCCTTTCTCACTAGGGCCACTCCAACATCCACTGCCCTCTCTCACTAGGGCCGCTTCAACATCGACTGTCTGACCTTGTATCTCTTTTATAACCCCATCCATATACAGATTGAACAACTATGGAGACATGACACATCTTGTTTCAATCCAACCTTCAAATGGAAAAATTCACTCAGTTCGCCATCCACACGCACTGCAGCCTTAGCACCCTCATACATGCTCTTCACGGCCTTCAACAATTTCCCATCTACTCCAAATATTCTTAATACTTTCCACAATCCTTGTCTATCCACCCTGTCATATGCTTTCTCCAAATCCACAAAGGCTGCATACAACTTCTTTCCCTTCTCTAGAAACTTTTCCACTAAAGATCTATGAATGAATATCTGATCTAGACAACCTCTTCCCTTCCTAAAACCTCCCTGTTCTTCTCCAACTAATTCCTCTGTTATTTCCCTAACTCTGTCAATAAGTATCCTACCGTAAACTTTTCCTTTTACACTAAGAAGGCAAATGCCCCTATGATTACCACACACTTCTTTTTCCTCTTTTCCTTTGTACAGAGGAAAAATTATACCTGACTTCCAATCCTCCGGGACTTTACCTTCCTCCCAGGTCAGTCTGCACACCGTCCACATCTATTCTACTACCATCTCTCCCTCATGTTTCAGCATTTCACCACACACTCCATCAATTCCTGGGGCTTTCCCCATTTTGACTTTCTTCATTGCTTCCACCATTTCCATCCTACTGATTTCTTCCTCTCTTCTCACCGCCCTCCTTCTCCCAGCCATTCCCCAGCCACTCATACTTGCATTACTTTCATTCTCTATGTTCAACAATTCATTAAAGTGTTCTCTCCATCTGTTCACTTTCTCTCCCTTCTCCACTAGTAATCTACCATTTTTATCTTTCACACCCCAACTAACTTTACTACTGGCCACAATGGTCGTAAACAATATTTACAATCTCCAACAACGCTGAAGACAGCCAGATGCCATCTTGTTGTGTACTGATGACACCAAGGTACTCTATGTCTTGGTGAGCCTCTTGTCAATCCACATACTGAATCAGTAATTCTCAAGAGTTTGCTCTTGAGGGCTGTCTGCTGTCCTATAACACTTCTCTTAACATCTTTCTGTTCAGCCACAACTCTCCTCATATCCCAGTTGAAGGCATCCTTTACTGATTGTTTTTTCAGCTTCCATTTTTTCCTCCTTGGTGCATAGGTCCTCTTTTTCATCACCTGTTCCTTAAGCACCACATCACATATCAATAATTTGTGTTGCTGCACACACTCCTCACTCCCCATAATTTTAACATCCCTCACTAATCTATCAGCCCTCCTGACCAGGAAATAGTCTATCTGGCTGCTATTTCCCCCAGACTTGTATGTAATCAACCTACACTCTCTGTTTCTAAATTGTGTGTCGCACACAGTCATGTTCATTGCCTCTCCAAACTCAGGTATCCTTTCCCCTTCCTCATTTCTTGTACCATATGCACATGCCCCATGTATTCCTTCATATTCTTGAGCTGCTTCACCTACATGACCATTTAAGTCCCCACCCAAAACTACAGTCTCATCACCCCCATACCACTTACCACACTTATTAAGTTATCTCAAAACCTATCCTTCTCTACCTCATGATTTGTATCTTTTAATTTAGTATGTAAGATCAAAGTGAAAAGTTTTGTGGTGTTTTGTTGTTAATGAAATGTAGCTCAGAATTACTGCATACTGGTAGTCCTGTTTTAAACTTCATGGAGATGTGTCATGATGTATTTTTATAAATGGTGGTAGCATATGATAGAGTTAAGCAGCACAGAATATTCATAAACAGTAGACCAAGAGAATGCAAGGAACAGAGAACTGTGTATAGTAGTGGTAGTTTGGAGAATTGCTTGTCTCATGCCATGTGTAACAGTTGCAGGGAAACATATGTGAAACTTACAGTTATGACGGAGATAATTTACTTTTCAGATGTTCTTGCGTGTATGGGTTTATCCAGCGACCTCTCTCAGGGAGTAAGAAGTTGCCACAAGTTGTTTGGGTTAATGTAGCAAGACATGCATTTGTACAGACATGTCTCAACCTCTTGTGGCTGTATGGATTGGCACGTGTTGGACCGTTGCGTGCTGTGCTCTTGAGTGAGCATGCTGACATAGTTGTACTTGCAGTATGGAGTGCAGTTTTAAAAGGTAAGCTTTTTGTTTGTAATAGTTGTGGAAAATTGTACAAAAATTCTCAGAAGAATACAGAATTTTTTTTAACTGCTTGACATACATGATGTTCATACCCTTAAGTTTACTGTTAAGACACCATTTATTCTTTCGTCTGAACTGTGTTGTTTCTCAGTTATTACAAGAAGCTGGTTTGTAAGCCACCGAGCACAGAGAGGAATACCTGATATCAGTCACTTGCAGATTCAGAGAGTGGGTAAAAACTCTATCGTACATAAAATCATATGAAACCTTTCCCAAGGATTCTTGTGAAAGTATCAGTTTCTGTTGCTTCTACTGGAGATGGTTGAGGCACCAACACTGCATTTTTCACCACAGAAGTCACTGTACTCACTCTTTCTTCAGGTGGCACCCATTACCATTCAGCACTCTCCACACAACACATCGATACTGGCTTGCTACCAGGCCAGGTGATGGTACAGACAATGAAAACCCTCACTTTACAAGACCTTGGTGGAGGTTTCTGATGATTTTACATGCAGTGGAGTTTTCTCATTCCTCTGTCTTGTCTAGTGATGGGTCTAAGATGTTTCCCAAATCCTACAATATTTTGTGGAGGTTGTAAGCTGGTTTACAAGTCAACATTTCTTTGGCATGGGTACTTATAGCACCGTTATATGAGAGAGTAATATATTTTTCCCAAGTTAACAGACCATTAAATGTTGCAGGTATTGGTGGTCCTGGGAAGCTAAGAGGATCCTTTTGGTTTGTACTGGGTGTACTGTCCTTGGTTTTGTTTGACAATGACAACACCCATACAGCTGAACATCCAGAGGGGCAGCAGCATCATGGCATCAGTCATGTATTATATTACCTCTTGGCATGGACAGGATTATCAGATCATGAAGTAAGTTGCCAGTTCCCTGTTAACCTCTAAAGTTATGCCATCTCATTCTTACTATTAATAAGGCCACCATAAGGCAATTTTATTCAGCTGAATGGAGGTAACCTGTTGTGAAGGGGTTGATGTGTTTAACCTTTCCAGTCCAAAAATACTTTCCTAACTAGTGGTTTTTGTTGTTGCTAAACCTTGATGATGGCCCACTCACCAAGCCCATCGACCACATGTAAGTGTGTGTCCTATTTTGGCCGTCCTGGAGGTACAGTACAGTACAGTACACTTACAGGATTTGGCACCCTCTTGTGGTAGCTCGTACTTCACCAGGGTTAGCACTGTATTGATGAGGCTATGTGTATTGTAACTGGTTTGATTTTGTAATGGTTTATTGTGTAATATTTAATTTTAGACAAAGAAAAATTCCTGTATCAGCCGTGGGTCAGTGGGTTAGAGCGCCCCGCTGTGGCCATAGGGGCGGAGGATTTAATCCACCCAAGGGTCATTGGTAGACATCAGGAAGGGCATCCGGTCATAAAATGCTACACGCTCCAATTCAGAAGTCCTCTATCCAGGGGCAACGCCTTAGCCCTTCGGGGATACCAGGGGTAAAACCATTTCTTTTTTTTTTTTTAGACAAAGAAAAATCCATTAGAAATATAAAAATGTGAAGTGTCCCAGAAAAGAAAAATATAAGAAATGTGTGCTAATGGCTTTGCTTTTATACGGTGTTATGAGGCTTTGATGATGTGTGAATGACTGTATCCCTTAGTCCCATTTTACTGAGCATTCGGTTTTAGTGTTCATGCTCTTGTGCTTTTTCCTCCTTTGTGTCTGCATTTTATCTCACCTCATTTATTAAGGGAGAATGAGTGTCAGGATGATGATGATGATTATTATGATAACTGCCAAATTCAACTTTGTTGATATAAGTACTGTATTCAAGGGTAGCAATATGTACGTTGATCCCTTGGTTACCACACACTTGGTTGTAGCAATTTTCGTTGTCACTGGAGCTTGAAAATCTGCATCCCTCCCATTATAGCACATTTTTCAACTCAAAAACATTGTTATTGTGTACCTGAGCTGGTTTCTACCAACAATGGTAGTACGGTGTCTGTGGTTTCTGATGGCTTTGAGGAATTCAAAGATGAGGCCCTACCCGAAGAGTTACTCCCAGGTGGTGGAGTCCATTAAGTTTCCACCCCCAAACCTCAGAACCCCTTACAAGCCCATCTAAGGTCTCTCTGTGGTATGTGTTTCTTCCTTATTGTGCCCTTTTCATCACTTTCTATTAACCCAATCATGCTATGTATGTTTCTGATACTTACCATAAACTTGGGATTCCTGGTAAGTTCTGTGCTTTTGTTATTAACCCCTCCGTGGCTGCCGGCATCGAATGACATTTAGCCAATAAGTGGCCACAGGCATTGTTTGAGCACAGCCTATAAAAAACAACGAAAATTTTTGGGAAGTGAATGAACGTTCTGATTGTCTTCAGACTAACCTACACTACACTCCCATACACCTCATCAAGCAGTTCAGAGCCTGCTGCTGTGATGAGTGGATTTTTTGTTTTTTCACTCCTGGCCATGCCTAAACAAGCACAACTACACCCATTATCTTGACCCAGACAGAAAGGATCATCTTTGTCCTCTCTTGCAAAACACACACAACCACCTGTTTATGATTATGAATTAGTACAGGCACAAACAAAAAAGACATGATAATAAGAGAAAAGTACATTTTTGTCTTAGTATCTCTACCTATTTGCTCAGGTTTGTTGTACTGGTTTGGATCATTCGATGCAGTGCGACTTGTAGAAAACTGAAAACTTAAGGGAAGTGAACAGACATCTGGGACATGAGACTGACCTTCACTTCATGCTCTCACACCTCATTTGTCAGTTTACCACCTGCTGCCGTGATGAATGGATGTACGATTTTTTCGCTCACGGCCATGCCTAAACACACGTAGTTACACCCGTTATCTTGACCCAGACAGAAAATATCATCTTTCTTCTCCCTTGCAAAACACACAAAACCACCCTGTTTATGATTATAAATAAACACTGCATAAACAAAAAAGACATGAAAAAAGAAAAAATAATTTTTGTTTGGGATCTTTACCTATTTGCCCAGGTTTGTTGCACTGTTTTGAATCATTATACATATTCTTTGCCTTTCACAAGCATAACAGGAAAGTTTTCTGTGTTCACGTGATGCTTTCGTGGGTGGAAAGAACTTTCTTCCCTTCCTGCTGCTCAGATCGTGCGAGAGCGAATGGCAGCTCATCTTGCAATTCTGACCATGTAAAGTGTTGGGAAACATCCAGCTGTAACTTTTTTCCTTACCCAGGCAGAAAATATCATACTTTCCCATACTCATGACAGACAGACAACAACATATATTGTGGAAATAACAAGGTAAAATGATAGAGAAAGGTGAACGTGTTATTACGGAAAAAATATATTTTCCCCCATCTGTAAACGTATTTATTTCTGCTTTGTCTCTCTATTCATAATAATAGACTTATTTGTAGTTTTGAAAATGCATTACAATTCTATTTTTAGCCATGCACGTGGTGTGGGAGCAGCAAACTTTGATTCAACTCCCATATTCCTAATTAGATCTGACCCTCCACTTTCATCCCCCGTGGGAGAGCCTAGCCTCAGGGGACGGGCAATTTTCTCACTTAGGATTGAAAATTCAACCCTTTCACTCCCTTTCCCGAGCATGGGCACAACGATAATGTAAAAAATAACTTGACACTACCGTAAACATATTTTATATAAAAAAGGTGAAGAAAATTTTCAGAATTTTTTTTTCGAGCCAGTCCTAACATATTATGTACTGAAATCATTCTATATCATCATATCTATTGTATGTGTAACACTTCAGCACCATTCACATTGTTTTGGGGGGTAAAAAAAAAAATGATAACAGCACATACGATGTTGCAGTGCGTCAGCACCTCTCGGTGGCGGATATCGGTTGCTGATATTTCTACAACTTTCGCGCTCCATTTCAAGCCACAGAATAGATCTAGGAAGCTGGGATTTGCATTGTTAGGTGCGTCTGAATTTTCTGTTCAATATGGCAAGAAAAACAAATCTTTTCGAAACTTCAGAAGTGGCCTTGGCGTCCGCCTGGGGTGCATGTAAAATTCCGGACCCACAGCCACGGAGGGGTTAAGCAGTTTCATTATCAGGCACCATGTTTGGTACCAATTATGTGCGGTAACCAAGGAATCAATGTATATGTAGTTCTGATTACAATAGACACTCTGTGTGTGAACTCCATATGCAATGATTCCCAGAGTGCAAGAAAAATAAGTACTAAGGATGTAATATGCATGGAAAAAGCCATCCAGTCTTACAGCATGTTATTCATACACCATCCTTGTTGGCTGAAACTGCCCTTGCAATTATTTTTTTCCCACTTTTTTTTTTTATTCCATTAAGCCTCTTTAATGTCACTGTCTTACATGTGCTTTACCTCTGTACAGTTGACTACAGTATGCCCTTAGAAAGCCTGACTGTAATGTAGTTGGGGTCATACAGGAATTTTAATAGGCATATTAAGGTCTATCATGGTGAGTTTTTTTGCACTTTTTCATTCCCTTAAACGTCTTTTATGACACAGTCTTACTGTATGTGGTGGTAGGTGGTGGTCACCATGATCCACTCACTTAATGTGGTGCTGCCCACTTTTTCCTTCATCTTTATCATTCCTTTTTTGTTTCTTCCCTCCTCTCTTCCTATTTCTTCCATTTTTCCTGTTACATTTTATTACTCATCTCTCCATTTCAGGTGGCTTTACATTGAGGGACAAGCCTAATGGTTTCCTTTAAGCTGGAAAACCATTTACAGTGCTGGGTGGTAACCATAAAACAAACCTACACAGGGTCATTCCATGCAAATAATAACTTTTAGTGTCAGACTCAGAATTCATAAAAAATATGTAAATTATATATCATTTTAAAGTTTAAACATTGAATTTTATGAATGTGGACAGAAAAGTTTCTAAACTGTCTGCTGAGACCAATAAAATAGCGCCATACCATGTCACTGAAGACAAATTCATGCTGAAATTGTTGATTTTCTTATCATCATTGACCCGAGCATGTTTGGAATGCTGTCATTGGCTTTTATTGAAATAACATCAATTTGAGTTGCAATTGTCACTACAATTGTTTACATATATACTGCAGTCAAACTGTGGCACAACCTTGAAATGGAAGAGTAATCACTCTACTATCCGGACGACCACTATCCGGTTACATCACTGTTCGGACATTGTGGGCTGATGGCTGAAACCCCCAAATTGAAAAAAAAAAAAAAAAAAAAATCCGATTTTTTCCAACCGCGTCAGTTTGAATTTCCCGCGTGCTCCGACTAGCTCCCTTCCTGCCCAATTCCCCTCCTACTAGTCCTGTCTCAACTCCCATGAACAGTGGACGGCTGTCCGATCGTTTGCGGTATTTTCGTTCTTGTTTAAATAATCAAAAGTCACAGTGCTAAGGATTAAGTGTAGTTAAACACTGGATTACTGGACATGCTTCAAGAGCAATTATGACCATGTAAAAACCTCAGAGGTGGGGGTAAACAAGGAGTAAACAACAATCATGGACATGTAAGTAAACATTGTCAACTTCTAAATATTTTCCATAATCACTTCTAAATGAGTTATTTGAGAGGAGCATGTGGAGTCACATGGAGAGACAGACTAACAAATGAGGAAGTGAAGGAGCGTTGTGGTGTGGTTGAGGATGTGATGGGATGCGTTAGGAGAAGCACGTTAAGGTGGTTTGGGCATGTGGAGAGGATGGAGAGTGAAAGACTGACGAGGAGAGTGTATGTGAGTGAGGTGGAGGGGGCGAGAGGGAGGGGGAGGCCGAGGATGAGATGGAAGGATGGAGTGGAGAGGTATATGAGAGAGGGGGGTGTGAGTTGGGAGCGTGGTAGTGAAGTGGCAGGGGACAGAGTGACATGGAGGCGATTTGTTTGTGGCCACCCCATGCGGGATTAAGGCGTCTGGCAATAGATAGATAGATAGACTTCTAAATCCTCATTCTTTGGTTACATTTTATTTACTTCATGCTTTGTGTCCCATATTTGAGTGCACAGGCTGTGAAAGAGGTGATTTTCTCAGTGATTACCATGTCTCTTACATACGTTCACTATCTTGTCAACTGGTGAACATTTTTGCCCTACACACCTCTAAATCATAATTTTTCTGATTACATTTTATTTACTTCATGCTTCGTGTCCCATATTTGAGTGCATAGGCTGTAAAAAGGTGATTTTCTCAGTAATAATCATGTCTCTTCCTTACGTTCATTATGTAGTCAGCCGGCGAACACCCCTGCCTTACTTACCTCAAAATCATCATTTGGGGGTTAAAATTCACTTAATTCATGCTCTGTGCCAATTATTTATGTGAATGGGGTCTTAAATAAGTGCTATGCATGTCCGGTAGGGAGGTGGGTAGGTGGTTTTCTGATTTAGGTTAGGTTAGGTTAGGGTCAATAATGACCGGTGCTGTTGGTGAACAGTGAACGCCTTTGCCATACCTAACTTTTTTTCTGGTAACAATTTATTTATTTGATGCTTTGTATCCCATATTTTAGTGCATAAAATATGAGAAATGATGATTTTCATAGTGATTGCCATGTCTGATACTTACTTACACTAACCTGCCAACTCGTGAACACCCCTGCCTTACTCACCTCAAATTCATCATTTTTAGGTTGAAATTCAATTAATTCATGATCTGTGCCAATTATTTATGTGAATGGGGTCTTAAATAAGTGCTAAGCATGTCCGGTAGGGAGGTAGGTAGGTGATTTTCTGATTTAGGTTAGGTTAGGGTCAACAGTGAACACCTTTGCCATATTTAACTCTTTTTCTGGTAACAATTTATTTATTTGATGCTTTGTATCCCATATTTTAGTGCATAAGATATGAGAAATTATGATTTTCATAGTGATTACCACGTCCGATACTTACTTACTCTAACCTGCCAACTCGTGAACACCCCTGCCTTACTCGCCTCAAATTCATCATTTGGGGGTTAAAATTCGATTAATTCATGCTTTGTGCCAATTATTTATGTGAGTGGGGTCTTAAGTGCTATGCATGTCCGGTAGGGAGGTAGGTATGTGGTTTTCTGATTTAGGGTCAAGAATGACCGGTGCTGTTGGTGAACAGTGAACACCTTTGCCATACCTAACTCATTTTCTGGTAACAATGTATTTATTTGATGCTTTTTATCCCATATTTTAGTACATAAGATGTGAGAAATGATGATTTTCATAGTGATTACCACGTCCGATACTTATTTACACTAAGCTGCCAACTCCTGAACATCTATGCCTTACTTTTTTTTTTTTTTTTATGCATGGAAGAAGGAACCAAAGGCCACAGGCCTGCATACTTTTCCTTCCAAGAAAAAGCAAAAACAGTACAAAAGAAAGCCAAATTCAAGATCGGTTCAATTCGAGATGCCTGGACACACTGCGTTTGAAAGACTGGAGATTATAGGAAGTAGGAAATACAGACAGAGGAAGACAGTTCCAGAGTTGACCAGTTGCATAAATAAAAGACTGGGAGTAACGGTTAACGCTTGCATTAGAGAGTTGGACAGAAAAGGGATGAGAGTTTGTTGCTAGACGGGTACTACGTGCCCGTCGTAGAGGTGGAGGGATGCAAGCAGACAGTTCAGAGGAACAGTGACCATTGAAGTAGCGATAGAAGAGAGATAAAGATGCAACAGTGCAGCGAAGAGACAATGGTTGAAGGGAATCAGTAAGAGGAGGAGAGTTAGTGAGACGAAAAGCCTTTGACTCCACCCTATTGAGAAGAGCTGCATGTGGGGAGCCTCCCCACACATGAGAGTTGTACTCCATACACGGGCGAATAAAACCCGTGTACAAGGTCAACAACTGTGCAGGGGTAAAGAAAGTACGGAATCGGCTTAGCACACCTAATCTCTTGTAAGCAGATTTCACAAGAGATGTAATATGTTCTTTTCAAGACAAATCCTGAGAGAATGAAACCCCAAGCATGTTCAAGGATGATGCAGGACATAACTGTTCATTATTAAACATTAGTGGGTAATCCTGAGGAAGATTTTGTCGGGTTGATATGTGTAAGAACTGAGTTTTTGATGCATTGAAAATAACAAGATTATTTTTACCCCAATCAGAGATACGAGCCAAATCAGACATTAGGTGTGCCATAGCCTCATCCCTTGTTTGTTGAAGCAACTGCTGAGATGGACGTTGCAGGAACCGAATGGAAAGGTGAAGGGTGGAATCATCAGCGATCGAGTGAATAGGGTTAGATGTACAGCTTGGAAGGTCATTGATGAATAAAGGGAAGAGAGTTGGTGATAGGACAGAGCCCTGAGGAACACCACTGTTGATAGATCTAGGAGAAGAACGATGGCCGTTTACAACAGTGGCTATAGAACGACCAGAAAGGAAGCTAGAGATGAAGACACAGGTAGAGGGATAGAAACTGTAAGAGGGCAGTTTGGATATTAAAGATTTATGCGAGACTCGATCGACAGCCTTTGAGATGTTAAGTGCAATGGCAAAACTTTTGCCAAAGTCCCAAAAGGAGGATGACCAGGAGTCTGAAAAGTAGGTGAGAAGATTGCCAGTGGAGCATCCCTGACGGAACCCATACTGACAATCAGAAAGAAGGTCGTGATAGGAAAGATGCTTTAAAATTTTTCTGTTAAGAACAGACTTGAATACTTTTGAGACACAGGATGTTACAGCAATTGGATGATTGTTAGAGGGTTGGCAATGGTCACCCTTCTTTGGGACTGGCTGAATGAGAGCAAACTTCCAGCAAGAAGGAAAGATACAGGTTGACAGACAAAGGGGAAAGAGTTTACCTAGGCAGGGTGTAAGCACAGAATCACAGTTCTTGAGGACAACAGGAGGGACTCCATCAGGCCCATTTGCCTTGTTAGTATTGAGGCCAGTGATGGCAGAAAATACATCAGCTGAAGAAATTTAAATGTCAGCCATGAGGAAGTCAGAGGGGGGGAAGTGATGGAGGAACAGCACCAGAATCATCTAAGGTGAAATTGGAGGAGAAAGTCTGAGCAGAGATCTGCTTTATCATTAGAAGAAATAGCTACAGAGCCATCAGAGTAGAAAAGAGGAGGGAAGGATGATGAGGTAAAGTTGTTAGAGAGGTTTTTGGCAAGGTGCCAGAAGGAGCGGGAAGAATTCAAGTTGGAGAGTTGAGAACATTTAGTGCGGATGAAATTATTTTTAGCAGAGCGAAAAACAGACCTGGCACGATTCCAGGCAGAAACATAAGAAAGATGTGATTCAGGGGTGGGTTGGCTCCAATACCTTTTATAGGCCCTCTCCTTGTTGCGGGCATTATTAGAACAAGTGTGATTAAACCAAGGCTTTCTTGCATTAGACAAAGGGTATGAGAAAGGAATATATGCTTCCATGCCCGAGAGAATAACCTCCGTAGTGTGTAAGGCACACGCAAATGGTTCCCGGCCATGGAAGCCATAATCATTCCAGGGAAAGTCAAAGTAGTACTGCCTGAGGGCCTCCCAGTCCGCAGCTCAGTAGTGCCACAGACGACGTTTCTTTGGAGGGTCCACAGGCTGCACTGGAATGATAGGATAGTTTAAGGTAATAAGGTTATGATTGGAGGAGCCCAATGGAGAGAAAAGATTAACACTGTAAGCAGAAAGATTAGTTTTAAGGAAGAGGTCAAGTATGTTGGAGCTTTCTCCAAGGCAGTCAGGGATACTGGTAGGGTGCTGTACAAGCTGCTGTAGGTCTTTAAGGATAGAAAAGGTGTAGGCTTGTTCACCAGGTGGATCAGTGAAAGGAGAGGAGAGGCAAAGGTGGTGGTGAACATTGAAATCTCCTAGAATGGAGATTTCAGAGAAGGGAGAAATGGATAGAATGTGTTCCATCGTAGAAGGAAGATAGTCGAAGAATTTTTGATAGTAGAATTAGGTGATAAGTAAACAGCGCAGATATATTAAGTCAGAGAATAACAAGAGAGCCGAAGCCAGAGAGTAGAGAATTCACAAGAATCAAGTTCAGGAACACGAGAGCAAGATAGGTCGTTGCGTACATATACACAACAGCCACCTTTGGCTTTGAAATGAGTATAGAGAAAATAGGAGGATACAGAAAAAGGTTTGCTATCAGTTGCCTCAGACAGCTGAGTCTCTGTTAAGAAGAGAAGGTGAGGTTTAGAGGAGGAGAGGTAGTGTTCCACAGATAAAAAGTTAGAAGAAAGGCCGCAAATGTTGCAGAAATGAAGAAGTGAATCAGACAGTGGTTCCAGGCATGTTGAGTCATCACCGGGAGAGGGGCGGATGGTGAGAGCATTTATCCCCCCCCCCCTGGGGACTCCGAGGCATGGTTAAAAAACACCATTTTTCTTTTGTTTTGAAAAGTTAGTGTAGTGTGTACTGTGCATGTAGAATGGTGTAGACAGTTGGAGAAACTTGTATTGAAAAGCATGCTGGCCTACTCTCTGTGTAACTGAAACACTGAAAAAGTTCAGCAAAGGGGTATGGTCAGGAATTAGTCCCGAGGGCTGATGAAACGGGAGCTCTAGCTCTCCCTGTCATCAGCTTTCCATCCACCTCGGGAGTACTGCCCTACTCGACTGGTGCTACAGTCTACTTCTCCAATTTGTTGATTATGGCAGGTTTGGCATTACTTCATGGATAGCTTCATATAACTTGTCACTGTTATTTAGATATTAGAATACCGTTTAGAAGATGGATAAATATTTAGAATAAAATTCTATACTTTGAGGTCATTTTATTGAAATCTGCTAAAATCTCAGTATAATTACTTCTCACTAAACTGAATGTAGATGTATGTGGGTAATAATGCACCTAATAGTACAATAAATTATATTACATATGGCAAGATCTGAGAGAAAGAGCGAAGCCTCAGATCTCCGATCCATCTGCCTAACAAATCGTTGGCTTTGTGAAGGTAAGGATGGGGAGCTGGGTTGGCAGATGTGTGCAGTTAACCCGCCATTTGGTGGCAGACTACCCCATCCCCTTATTAATGTTCATGACTGTACTGGTTCATTATACTGTTGAGAATCTATCTAAACATTATGAATTGCAGTCACTGAGTCAGTGCCTGAAGAGGGCATGATCAAAGTTAGTTACTTTAGAAAGAGCGGCATCAGCTGAGTGGGTCATACTCAGTTTCATTTCTCTGACAACTCAGATTGGATGAGATAGCAGAGTACATGGTTGTGCAGGCTTTGCCAACACAAGTATCAAGAATGGTACATACATTCAAAGGGGTGAGTTTTCCCTCCTCAGTCAACTAGTCTATGTTGATGTCATGTTGCTGATGTATCTTGAATTTGTTGATGTCACTTAAACAAGAATTGTCTTCTGGTTAGTTAATTCATCATCTAATCCAAAGTTGCCCCATGAGGAGTGTAGGAGACTGGGGCTAGGCAAGTTGGTCCTGACATTTAAGATGAGAGTGGCTGGTTTCACTCATTGTCTCATCCCTGATTGGCATTATGTGAGCAGTAAGTCCCAACCACCCCTTGGATATAAACTTGCACCAGTTCAATCTGATTGGAGCACCTTAATTGACCACTAAACCACCAGGAGCCATAATTTGGTGGTTATATGGTTACCACCAATTGTAGTACACTAATTGGTTTCCAGGTGTACAGACAGCCATTTGGCTTGTCACTCAGTGTCGAGTTACCTGTAGACAGAAGGAAAAGGAAAGAATGAAGGAAAGGAAGACAAAAGAGGAAGGATGTAAAGAAGAAAGGAAGAGAGGAAAGGGGCAGGCACCTTAGAACAGCACATGTATCGAGTGAGTGGATGGTGAGCGCCTCCACCAACCATTTTTCAGTTAGTTTATTATGTAAAGTTTATTATACAAAATTCACATCAGTATACATTTTGTTTATGTTTGTGATACTTACAGTTGCTGTAACTATAAGAGTTGATTGTATAATCATATTTCAATAAAAATCACACAAGTAATGTTTTTCACTTTTCTGGTAGCGTGTGTGACAGTCACTTCCTTAACATCACAACAATTAGTATGAATAATCAAATTTGTTGGGCGTGGTTATGATCCTTGTCTATTGATAAATTATTGGTGTGAAGCACTCCTTGACTGAACTAGTAAAATCACAGATTTACTGAAATTACTTATGCAAAGTACAAGAGGGGATAGCATCACAGTAATGTTCTTCATCTTTGTAACATCAACATTAAAACATATAAACAGCCCGACTGCAGTATGATGTGGTGTGAAGCGTTGGTACTATAACTTGCAAAAGTCATTTGTTTATATTGCATCCTTTTGCAGATATAACTGAAAGTAGCTCAGTAACTTGTCTCCAAATGTAATGTTCCAAATGATGGAATGACCCTACATGTTCCCTACATCTCAACAAGTGGGTTGGTGGAGGTTTAGTGCCTCTCCCCATAAAACAACTACAAAGTTAAATGGCCACTCCTTACAAGATAATGATGTCTGGCTATAGGTAGATCCTACTGTATGTCTGCTTTACCTCTGTAAGAGGATATATATGCTCTAGTAGGGGTCAGAGAGGATCTTCAGTAGGCAAGTTGGAGTCAGACCAGAGGATTGGTTAACATCTGAGATTTTTACCTCCACCAAGGAGGTTATGTTTTTGCCGGCACTGGTCTGTTTGTCTGTTCATCTGTTAGCAGGATTACTCAAAAAGGTATGAACAGATTTTGCTGAAATTTTTTGGAGGGGTTTGGTATGGCCCAAGGAACAGTCCATTAAATTTTGATGGTGATCTGGATCATCATCCAGATCCAGGAATTTTTTAAAGGGTTCTCTACCACAGCAGGACAGTGACAATTTCAACATTTTTGCTTCTAACTTGATAAATAATGCCTACAGTGCTTGTGCAAAAACTACAAGATAACATCTCCATAAGATCTACCTCACAGTCCATCTTTGCGGAGGCTTTCAATTTCGGATTGCTCTTGTTTTGTAATTGATTATAGACCTCTGAGTGCACTAAACCCCAAGTTAACCCGCCGACTACCGCTGACGTATACATGCGCCCAATCATTATCGTTATGTCACTGTGACTCCCACTGATGTATATAAACACGCTGCAATCGCAAGGTCCATCATTTGCACATTTTTCAACTTTCGCACGTGATTTTTGGTACGTATACACGGTAAACCTTCCTTTACCTGATTCCAGGCGGGGACAATGCCTTACCCCACGTGACCTCCCCCCCATGCCATTGTCTCAGCAACTCACCTGTTGCCAGTGACCTGGCCAGTAAAGACATGTCGCACCACAGTACGAAATTCAAGACCAGAGTGATTCCCCAATCGATAAAAATGTGGAGGACAAAGTTTACATAGCATTAGAGGAAGAAACAGTCAGAAATGATAATCTGGTAAAAGGTGCAGTATGTTGATGTGTTTGGTAAGTGAAACAATGCTTATATCGTCTATATTACCATGTGAAAACCAATATACACTTATACTTCTTATAAATTCGTACCAAATAAATAAATAAAATGCTATAATGAGTGGTTTGGAATAGTTACCCCTCCCATACTTTGTTTTCTCTGGAGCCAATTCCCTTATAAAGCATGAGCCAGGTGAGGGTACTGGTACCAGTATCAGGTATTTTTAAGCTCAGGTGGGCGATTTCTCTATGAATTTTCTATGTTTCTCACCATACCCGAGGTTTGAGCCAAAAAATTTGTTTTCCAAAATCTAATGTACCTGGATGAGTGGATGATTAGGTTGATGTGTAGTGCATCCTGAGTGCAAGGCCTGGTTTTGCTTATGAAGGTGGTGAGAGTGAAATGTGGCTGTAAGCTTGGTAACTAGTCACACCATTGTCACTCGCAGGCAAATAGCACTCAGTCACAGGTAAATAGTCAAATTCCAAACTGAAATTCTCACATTGTTACAAATCTTACTACACAATATAGATTTCTTTTTCCCAACAGCATGTGCAATTTGTCACAAGGGCGTGGGAAGTAATTCCATCTTGTGCAGTGTTTGTGATAAGTGGGCGCATAAGAGATGTAGTGGTATTAGAGGCAGACTGTGAGGTAATGCTGATTTCATGTGTGCGGTGAGTCAGGGAGAGCATGTGGATATTGCCAGGCGTGAAAGGATTGAACTTGCTGGTAAGTCTTCTGAGTGTGTGGAAGGGTTTTGTTATTTGGGAGACATGTTATGCACTGGAGGTGGGGCAGGAGCTAGTTCTGTGGCTAGAGTGAGAAGTGGTTGGAAGAAGTTGAGGGAGTTGTTGCCTGTTCTGCTTTCCCTCCATGCTATGGGATCTTTGTATGCAGCATGTGTTAGGAGTGTAATACTGTATGGTAGTGAGACCTGGGCAGCAAAAGAAGATGTTCGCAGGCTTCAATGTACAGACATGGCAGTGATTAGGTGGATGTGCAGTGCATCCTTGAGTGCAAGGCCTGGGGGGACTACGTTTACGATGGAAGAGTTGAGAGGTAGGATGGGACTGGAGTGTATTTACCTATTTGTATTTGCCTATTTGTAGTATACAGGAATTGAGCTAAGCCTGTGTTCTCCTGTCTCCATATCTACATTCATCTAGTCTAGTTTTAAATACATGAATGTGATGAGGAGAGGTAAATTGAGATGGTTTGGGCATATGGAAAGGATGGGGGATGATGATTGGGTGCAGAAAGCAAGAAGTGTTAATGTTAAGGGTAGGGTAGTGTGAGGTAGACCAAAAAAAAACTTGGGCGAGGTCATGAGTGTGACCTCAGGGTTAAGGGACTAAATAGGGAAGCTGCCAGAGATTGAGCAGCATGGAGAGCCGCCATTAGGCGACCAAGGCCAATGCATGCAAGCATGTTGGTGCCTTCAAAAATGGAAACAAAAACGAAAACATCTACCTGCTGCTGGGAAGTAATTAACTGGTTTTGGCTGCTGGTTAGCTTCCAGTCCATAAAAAGCATGAACTGTATCATGGCCAACATTAGTACAGTGATTTGTGAAGAGGAACCATGGCATCGTTTTTATTTCTTTGTACCTTTATGTTTTCAGGGTGGTGTTGTGGTGCTGCTTTTGACTGTTTGCCTTCAAGCGTACGTCAACAATGGTGGACGTCGCTTGGCTGCAGACGTTGGTGGAACAAAGAGACTGCATGCTTTAACTGCTATTGTATCTACTGGATTCTTGTATCCTCTGGCTGTGTTAATTTGGCTAACACAGGTTAGTAATAGGTACAGACTTTTTTTTTTTCCATATAAATGTGAGTTAGTGGTAGTTGGGGACACTCACCATCCACTCACTCGATGTAGTGCTGCTCTTGGGTGACTGCCCGTTTCTCTCTTCCTTCCTTCTTTCCCTCCCTCCTCTTCTGTCTTTCTATCCTTCATTCTTACCTAATCCATCTGTCTACAGGTGACTCTACACTGAGTGACGAGCCAAATGGTTTCATGTACACCAGGAAACCATTCACTATGCTGGGTGGTAACCATATAACCAAATTATGGGGCCTGGTGGTTTAGTGGGTAATTAAGATGCCCCAGTTGGATTGAGCCTGGGCAAGTTTAAATCCAAGGGGTGGTGTTTTTTGCTTACGCAATGCCACTCAGGGATGTGTGAGATTGGTCACTATCATCTTAAATGCCAGGGCCAGCTTGCCTAGCCCCGGGCCCCTACAATCCTCATGGAGCAACATAGGATTGGATGATGAATGAATGATAAATGTGAGAATAAAAACAGTCCTTTACAGTAAAAAATTTATACCCTGGCATAAAAACAGTATAAATTTTTAGCAGATTCTAAGCACAGGTATTAACAGTAATAGATTGATGCTGGAGTACCTTACTAAAATCCATCCAAACAGAAAAGTTTATTGTATCACCAGTTATGTATGTAATCCTGTCTCCTTGTGTAAGTTATTCTTGTTTTTCATTATATTTTACCTTATTTTGAGTTGGCGTTGTTGTTAAGACAGAGGCATGTATTGTATGATATCCATCAGCAAGGCTCAGTTTACCATGTTGTTGCAGATGAAAGTGTTGTAATTTTATGCATGACTGTTGGAAGGACAGAAGTCAAGAGTGAGAGCAGTGGAAATGAGTTATTTGAGAGGAGCATGTGGAGTCACATGGAGAGACAGACTAACATATGAGGAAGTGAAGGAGCATTGTGGTGTGGTTGTGGACATGATAGGAAGCATTAGGAGAAACACATTAAGGTGGTTTGGGCATATGGAGAGTGAAAGACAGACGAGGAGAGTGTACTGTATATGAGTGAGGTGGAGGGGGCGAGAGGGAGGGGGAGGCCGAGGGTGAGATGGAGGGATGGAGTGGAGAGGTACATGAGAGAGGGGGGGGGTGAGTTGGGAGTGGGGTAGTGAAATGGCGGGGGACAGAGCGACATGGAGGCCATTTGTTTGTGGCCAAACTGTGCGGGATTGAGGTGTCTGGCAATAGATAGATAGACAGACTACTTAAATGTACCTTGAATGCCTTTACTGTGAATATGGTAACTTTCATGCATCCATTTTTTCCATGTCTTCCTATTGTTGATATCCTCTGCTCTTTACATTCATATTCCACCATGCTGCAACTTTTTTATTAGCTAACATTAATATGCTGTATCTATCTATCTATTGCCAGATGCCTTAATCCCAAAAGGGGTGGCCACAAACATTAATATACTGTATCTATCTATTGCCAGATACCTTAATCCCAAAAGGGATGGCCACAAACAAATGACCTTCATGTCACTCTGTCTCCTGTTATTTCACTGACCTGCTCCCATCTCACACCCCCCTCTCTCATATACCTCTCCTCTCCATCCCTCCATCTCATCCTTGGCCTCCTCCTCCCTCTTCCCCCCTCCACCTCACTCACATATACCCTCCTCATCAGTCTCTCACTTTCCATCCTCTCCACATGGCCAAACCATCTCAGTGTGTTTCTCCTAACGCTTTCTATCATCCACATCCACATCACAATGCTCCTTCACTTCCTCATTTGTCAGTCAGTCTCTCCATGTGACTCCACATGCTCCTCTCAAATGAAATATACTGTAATTACAAAAACATTTGCCTATTTTTAATATTTTTATTGGCTCACTTGATGTAATGATGCTCCTGGGTGGCTGCCCTTCCCTCACTTCCTTCCTTCTTTCCTTCCTTCCTCTTATGTCCTTTTTTCTTTCTTTTTTCCTATTTCATTTGTCTCCGGGTGACTCTACGCTGTGTGACAAGCCAAATGGTTTCTTGTACACCAGGAAACCATTTAGTATGCTGGATGGCAACCATATAACCAAACTGTGGCACCTGGTGGTTTTGTGGGTAATTAAGGTGCTCCAATTGGATTGAGCCTGTGTCAGTTAAATCCAAGGGGTAGTTGGGGTTTATTGCTCATGTAATGCCACTCAGGGATGAGTGAGG
>JAGKTI010009441.1:17813-30957 GCA_018397915.1 Birgus latro | reverse complement strand
GGAGCCCGCACCGCTCATTTCCGCTCCCCAGGTAAGGTTGATGGGGGCTTCGGTATTTCGCCGTGTGTTCCACTCTATGATTATTGGGTATCACCAAGCTGAAAAAGGGATAAGAGAGATAAGTCAGCTACTGGGCATCTCTAGAGATAATGTTTAACTCTGAGTGAGAAGATACGAGAGGGAGGGTCACGTGTTGACAAGGCCCAGGCCCGGACAGCCACGAGTCACAACACCTGAGGAAGATAACGCGATACAGAGGGAAGCAGAAAGAGCACCACTAACAACTGCAGTAAATATTACAAGGGAGGTGGGGCTATGCTGTCACCCTATCACTACAAGACAGCGACTGCAGGAGGCCGGCCTTAATTGTTTCACACAAGGAAACATTAAATAAGGGACACAGAGATGCTCATTTAAGATTTGCCCAGGCACATATAAATAAGGGGGATGATTTTTGGAGGTCAGTAATTTTTACAGACTAGAAGACTTTTTCATCTGTCTCTGCTCATGGGCGCCAGTGTTGGCGTTTAAGGGGAACAAGATATGCAAGAAATAATATTCAAGAAACATAGAGAATTGGTCATGTGACAGTGTCTTTACATGGGTGGATGTGGTGGGGTGGTGTTAGAGAGCTTACAACCATTGAAGGTAATTTGGATGGAGAGCATTATGTGCATATTCTTGAAACCTCCTTCCTCCCTTCAGTGCGGGCGTATGCCTTCCCTGAACCTCAACCCATTTATATGGTGCAGGACTGCTCTTGCATCCACATAGGCAGGGTAGCAAGGAGATGGTTGAGGCTCATCCAGAGATAATTCTGTTGGATTGGCCTCCTAAAGGGGCAGATTGCAACCCTATAGAGAATCTCTGGGAATGTATGGTTCGTGAGTGGTATGTTGAGATCAAAACCAAAGAAGCGGTAGTGAGGAAAGCAAACGAAGTTTAGGGGGGAATATCGAACTGGCCAAACCTTTGTAGCAATCTAGTAGACTCCCTTGACAGCAGACTACAGGAGGTAATCGAGGTAGAAGGGGGTTGGATACATTATTAAATAGGTAAAAGTGCTCTAGTTGCTGGTATCTTATGAAGCCGTCTGTGCAGACTAGATAGTAAATTATGATTGAAAACTATTCCCTCTGGCCAACCCTTTAAAGTAAAGTAAACTTTATTCTAAAAGCTACAATATTTTCAAGGCCTGAGACAGAGCATATATTGTTTGTGTTTCGTATGAATTTATAAGCAATACCTTCATGTGGATTTATTTTTATGTTGTTATTGTAGCTGTCATTGTGCCTTCGTATTTCCAACTTTGCCCACTTACATACAGTTTATGAGTATGTAAGGAGCGAAAAACTAGTGCTGAGTTTCTAATATATTTTATTGCTTTTGTTGAAGGTTTTACTGTGATGAGTTAAATATTATGACATAGCCAGAGTAATATGTGTGATATATTGTTTACTGCAGTAAAAGAATGACGAAATAAAAACTTGGAACTTATACCATTGATTGTTTATTGACAGATGATGTTACAGTAGAGAATATTAAACTTTAATATAGAATAAATATACACAAAAATAAATTAAAACATTGATATAATAAAATGGGTAACAATGTAATACGCAGGTGGAATATTAACACACCATGCATATAGAAAAAGGTAACAACAGAGAGCAATGCAAGTAAAAAATTCTGTTACATTTTGACTATGGCACTGTCTTATGCCAGTAATAATAATAACAACAACAACAACAATGGTGACAACAACAACAATAACAATAATAATAAATACTGTGATATAATACTAATACTAATAAAATAATAATAATAATATTCATAATAATAATATTAATAATAATAATAATGATAATAACAATAATAATAATAACAATAGTAATAGTTGTCATACGTATTTGTTAAGCGAGATTCGAAGGCCTCAAATGCTTCACGTGCGTTCGTGTGTGCTTTGCCCTCTCCCCCCGACCCCGCTCCTCAGCGACTCACCTCAAACTATCACTGTGGGCCTCTGTCCAGAAAGGGTCCCGACCTCACCTCATTCCAGAGTAGAGTGGGCTAGAAATTATGGTATCCGAGTGTACATATGTCCTCCTTCTCATCACTCGTTCCTTAAGCACCATGTCACAAATCAACAGTTTGTGCTGCTGCACACACTCCTCACTTCGTATATAACTTTAACATCCCTCACTAATCTCCTATCAACCCTCCTGACCAGAAAATAATCTATCTGACTACTATTTCCCCCAGACTCATACGTAATCAACCGGCTGATTCTTTTCCTAAAATGTGTGTTGCACACAATCATGTCCATAGCCTCCCCAAACTCGAGTATTCTTTCCCCTTCCGCATTCCTCACACCATATGCACATCCTCCATGGACTCCTTCATAACCTTGAGCTGCTTCACCCACATGACCATTTAAATCCCCTCCAAGAACGACTACGTCATCATCACCCATACCACTCACTACACGTATTAAATCATCCCAAAATCTATCCTTCTCTGTGTCATCCAATCCCACCTGTGGAGCATATGCCGATATAACTGAAACCAGTTTCTGCCCGACCAAAATTTTCACTACTAATATTCTATCACTACTAATATCCTATCACTTACTCTGTGTTAATTTTCTCAGAGATGAACTTCCCTTGTTACTTAAAGATGTGCCTCTGAAGACATGGCGACGTATCATTTTTCAACATGATGGGGCGCCTCCCACTCACATCTGTCAATTTAAAAATTTCCCCACTTGTAAACCATTACATTAAACACCTATACTTATAGAGTATTTTATGCTTAGAATTGCATAAGCTGCATTCCCCAGAGTTTCTGGAGAAACTCGTGAATTACCGTATATTGTATATATACAGTAAGACCTCACTATAACGGACTAATTGGGGCTCAGGCCAGTCCGAAATATGCAAAATTCCGATAAAAGCGACATCTGGACTTACCCCTGCTAATCTGGACTTTTTCCGATACATCAGACATTAGTCCGGATTGCATCAGTGGTTTTCACCACCATTGCAGTATTGTACTGTGTTATACCTTCACTACATTAATCAAATGGTATAATAATACTGTACTGTGCACTGAAAAACATGACTTTTACTTGTCTTATTGTGTTGAACATAGCTGAAGTTGTCAGGCAGTCCGGACTGCTTTCTGGCTTTATCGGACTTTTTCCGATATACTGTATAGGAGTTTAGTCCGGAAGCTCCTCGAGTCCGATAAAAGCGAATTCCGGTCTACTGAAGTCCGTTATATCGAGGTTTTACTGTATATATATACAGTACATATATATGCATATATACATATATACATGCAGCTATTCTGTACTGTTTGCTTTGCTATTCTCTGGTGTGTAGTATTTACTGTAATGTAACAGTTAATGTAGTGTGAGTTTTTTTTTTACCCACACTTTCCTTGTAAATACAGAATGATGAATGATCATAGCTTTATCCAAGGCCTACTTGCAGTCTTTATTTGCAGTGCAATTACTTCCTGAAAGGTAAAAATAAACATATAAGTAGTAAATAGAGCATTTATTGAGAAAAAGAGCCATTTAGACATACTTGGATGTTATTGTGTACAAGTGTACGGCCAAACGATGCTCTGCTGTATATTTAACGATTTGTTTGGTAAAAGCCACAACGCCTGGGAAATTACCAAACAGCATGGTGTTTGGCTTTAACCCCTTCACGCACCATAAGCTTTCTGTAAGTTTGTGTGACATGATCTGAGAAAATGCCGCAAGGACAGGCTGGACTCTCCCACAAAGAAAAACATCCCCATGTATTTTATTTGCCCAAGATTGGTTGTAATGATATAAATTGTATACCATCATCTTCCCTGATGTTTATTCTGTATGAAAAGCTAATAAAACACGAAATTGATGAGTAAAAGTTTTGTGAAGGTACCGAAATGTGGTGAGAATACTGTTGTTCAACAGTGAATATAACTGCCCAATCCCCAGTCGCAAAATTTTGCCCGCACAGTGCAAGAGCTAAGCACATGCCTAGATGCAGAATTTCATGAGCTTTCACTTGGTGTTATGTTGGAATTTTGATATGACCAATAGTTTTCGTGTAAATTGCCAACCCCCCTCCCCAACCGAAAACCATGGGAATGCAGGCTATTTGAGAGTGTTCGCCTTGAAGTAGACACCTTCCTCTGTGATGCATCAAAGACTGACACACTTCATGCTAAAACATAAATTTTGGTGATTATTTTTGCCCAGAAATGCCTAATTGGCATCCCTTCAGCCAACACTGATAAGTGCATCATAGTGCAACATCAGTTCCTCTTCAGCCTAACACCGTTTTGACTTGTTTCATGTCACTGTGCGCAAAGAGGTTAACTTCGGAGATCTGGTACTAATTAGTTCGTTATATTGAGAGTTTACACTACCATAATTGTGACCTCATTCCTTGTATACCACGGGAGTGGGGAAGAGTGTACATGGGCTTCATATTTATTCAGATTTGTGTCTAGAGAGATCAGATAATCTTTTTCTATGTCTCATCAGCTGATATGAGCATTGGAAATGGGGTTTGGATAATGATGGTGCATGCTTGTGCTGTAAAATTTCAAGCATTGAGTCAGTAAGCCTGTTAACCCTCCCCTTGGCTGGTGAATTAGTTGTTCATTGATGAATGTTGTAACACAAGCTTGTCAATAGAATTACCATCCAACACTAAGGGTAAACTGCGTATAACTTTGATGACCATCCATTGTGTGCAGAATTGATAGGGTTATTTTTATAATTTTTTAGCCTAACTGTTCGTATTGTAATGATGTAGTTCACTGTAAACGAAAATAATAAGTAACCACTTCATTGAAACATGTACAGTATATTTTTGTGCAAAAAATTTCAAGGATGATTATGTGTGTAATGCATGTGAATCAGCTTAAACTCCATAGCTCTTTTGCTCATGTGAGTTATGATAATCAGAATGTATTACACTTGGCAGCAAACAACAGCATCAGCAACACTAGTGACATGACTACCACCACTACTATCCTCACCACCTCTACCACTGCCTGTAGCACCATATCCACATCATCTGCTAGCACCCTCACCAAGAACAGTGGTGGCAGTGGGGATGCAGTTGGAGGCAATGGAGGGGAGAGTGAGGGAGAGTGGTTAAACCTGAGACTGGAGGGGGAGGACTCACCAGCCCACAGTCTACCAGAGGGACAGATGCAAATGCTGGGTAAAGTTTCAGACACTTGTTGGATTTTGTTTTAAGGTATCTATGTGGATGGAAGCCATGTGAAAGAAAATCATTATTGTAAAAATTACTGTATTCATGAGATGGAGTACACCACAGTATTACAGTCAGAGCTTATCAAACACCCATCAGTATAATGTCTTTAATGCAGGGAGTACAGCACAGTATTACACTTAAAACTTATCAAACACCCATTGGTATAGTACTTGTAATGCAGTATGACACTTCCCACCTCCATGCAGTATGACACTTCCCACCCACAAATATGGAGTTTTAGATGAAACCCACCAACCTATTTCCCATAATTCACTCACAGAATAAGACAGTACTGTACTGCAGCTCTGTATCATCATAGCAGGTTTTTTTGATTAGCACTGTATTCTGTTGTTAATCTCTTAATGTACAGTTCAGCATTCAAGTTGGAGAAATGGCACTTTTAAGCCAGGTTAACATGGACAGGATATAACCATTGCTTTCCTTGTATTGCACAGAGGAAGCTGTGGAGATCCTTGGGCGAGGGGACAAGGAATCAGCAAGGAACTTACTGCGTCAGGCGGGCATTGAGCTGCTGGATTCACCTGGAGATGTGGTGGACCATGCTGGGGTGAGATCTGTTAAGAAGTGCTTTTGTTTCTTTTTCTCCCTTGTGTTATCACACACTTCTGTAGGCTTCTTTAGAATTTAATAAATAAAAGTATATATTTCAAGAATAATGAACCTAATGCCTGAATTGGCAGAGAAGTACAACCAGAGTGGCCATAAACAGTATCTTATTTTGTGAGTAGCATTATAACCAGTAAATGGACACTTGGGGGTCCAGTAGATTAGGGTTTATTACAGTAGCCCACTTACATATGCTGCTCAAGGCTGGGTGACACTTGCCTTAAATATCTGGACTAGCCCTGCAGCCCCTATATAGGCTCCTGATGGAGCAAAATAGAATTGGATAAATGGATTCTTGAACAAGAGGAAAGTGGCAGGTCGACAGTGTTGTTGAGTAACCCATGTCTCTCTGGCTGAGCAGAACTATCACCTGCAGGCAAGCAGTTGCCCCAGCTGGGCCATCCAGTGTAGTGAACAGATGCTTCCTTGTGGCAGACAACAAGGCACAGGGAAGAGTGTGGAGGTTTGGTGCCTGGATGGACTCCACACTTGCATCTGTCCACCCAGTTAATAGCGGCACCATAGTAGACTCCACATCACCCTATTATTTGGGTATATGTTTACCACTCATTGTTGTAAATAATTTCCTGAGTTACAGGATACCATTAGGTTTGTTACTCTGTGTAGATTTACCTGAAGTGGGAAGAAGCATAAGAAATGTGACTGGAAAGATAGAAGAAAATAGGAAGAGAGGAGGGCAGACACAGAAAAGGAAGATAGAGGTGAAGGATGATGTAGGCAGCACTATACTGAGCGAATGAATAATGGGTGCCCCCGGCAGGTTGAATGAATGACACCAGTGTATCACCTGGACTGATTCAGCCTGGTTGACAGTAAAGCATGATAAATCAGTAGCTAAGTATCTCTCACATTTAAAACTTCTGTAAAGGCCTGAATAAACTTCTGAGTGTGCAAACTTTTTTCAGCATGAAGGTGCATCTATGGCAAGCATAATGGCAGGGTTAGCCAACCAGCTCCCAGGAACTCCTGGGCATCTTGGAGAGGGAGCACTGCCTCCTGTTGGAGAACTGGATCCAGCCACAGGACTCTTCTACAACCCTTCCAGCAGTGAGTGTACGCAAGACCTTTTTATATCTTTTGTAGTGGTTTAGTATATTGCCTAATTTTTCATTACATTTTCCTTTTCTTTTCTAGTTTTCTCTCTTTATATGCATACAGTATAAGCAGCTTGAGATAAACTGTTATTCCCAAATGGCTTATAATATGATGTTTGTTGGTGTTGGGTTACATACTGTCATTGAAGGGGTCATTTGAAAGGGAAGTGTTTTGTTTGTTGGTGTTGGGGTTTCATATTGTTATGGGAGAGCTGGAGCTGCTGTTTCACTAGCATCAGGATATCTGGACCATCCTTTTTTGCTGACCTTTTTAATTTTGACAGGAACATGGAGAGTAGGCCAGCATACTCTCCCAGAAATGGAGAGTAGGCCAACATACTCTCCCAGACACTTTTCTCTGTTTCATGCAGTACTGTATATGTGCTTTACATACCACACAGTGTACCCCACTGTATCACAGGTATTGATGCCAGCAAGGACATGCAGGCAGAAAACTTTGCCACTGCTGCCCAGTGGTGGAACTGAGGGTAGGCGTGGCACGGGCTCCGCCAGCACAGTTTTGGAACCAGGATGGAATGGAACACCAGTCTGTGCCAGAGGGTACAGGGCATTGTGGTTTCCAGGCTGCTGCTTCTGCCCAATAAACAGGGGCTTGAACTTGGGAGTAGTGCCCCAGGAGGATACTCTATCAGTGGATGTATAATGGCAGGGAAGTTACAGTGCCAAGGCGTACTTGGAGGGTGTCTGTGTAGCTGTCCCGACGGGGTTCCCCAAACCAACTGACCATGGCTGGGAGCTATGGGTCCCAGGTCCCATGCCTGGACTTCAGTCAGTGTGGGTGGGTAGGGCCTGTGGTCCATCTCCTCCTCTATTTACCTGACTCATGACAGAAATGGGGAAAAAAAGCAGTAAAAGCAAGCCTGTGAAAATCAAACCACTCACGGGGTTCAAAGTGGCACTTTAGAATGTAGGTACAGTAGGGTCTTTCAATATGGGAAACACCTAGTATGTGAACTTCACTCAGGAAAAAAATATTTTTTTTTAATATGCAAAATGTGATTCTAAAATGCAAATCCGTCATCTGAAAGCAAGGGAAAAACAGTGTACCTGCTCAAAATGGTAGTATCCAAAGTCACCACCAGATGGCTGATTGGTTTCCTGCCTTTTCACTCCCTCATGGCTTCTCGCAAGTAAAGTCTCAAGACTCTCAGTCTGTGTCTGCCTGTGCCACGCACACATATTGTATTGTGGTGCTATTAGCATTGTACACAACCTGCCTTTACTCACCTGTTACTTCATGGTGCCACCCCTTCATTCCAAGAATAAGATGATCACTTGGAGCTGAAAATGAAGGTTATAGAGTTCAATAAACAAGGAGAAAGGAACTCAAGCATTGGATGTGAACTTGGCTTAGGTGAATCAACAGTGAGGAACAGTCTCAAGAACAAGCAGCAGATTGGACACAGTAAGGTTGCTAATCCTGCACTTATACAAATGGAGCACTATCAAGCACACTACATTCACAGTTCTATTAGCTTTCTTAGAGCAAAAGTCTTTCTTTTCTTAACCCATTACGTTCCAACCGATTTCCTACCTCCTCCCAGTCCCGAGCAATTTCAGAAAAATATATTTTTTGGCTCAAACCTTCACTTTTGGTGAGAAACATCGAAAATTCATAGAGGAATGGCCCTCCTGAGGTGTACAGGTGTCAGTCAGCCTTACATTTTCCTTCATTCTCATGGTACCTGGCTACAAAGAAAACGAACTATGGAAGGGTTAACTAATTCAAGCCACTTTAAATTACGTATTTATTTATTTATTTGGTACGAATTTATGTGTAGTACAGTACAAGACTATATTGGTTTTCACACAATTATATAGGCAATAGAAGTAGCAGCCGTGGCTCAGTGGGTTAGAGCGCTCCGCTCTGGCCGTAGGGTCGGAGGATCGAATCCACCCAAGGGTCATTGGTAGACATCAGGAAGGGCATCCGGTCATAAAATGCTACACGCTCCAATCCAAAAAGGCCGACGCATGCAAGCATGTTGCAGCCTTCAAAAACGAAACGAATAGAAGCATTGTTCAGTCACCAAACACATCCACATATGGCACCTTCCTTTACAACATTGCCACCTCATCACTTCTGTTTGTTTCTTGCTCGAGCTTCTTTATTTCTTTGTTCTCCACCTCAGGAATCTCTCACCGTGAATTTCGTCATTGGAGAGACTGTCGCACGACATGTCTTTATTGGCCAGGTCACTTCTAACAGGTGAATTGCCGAGTGTGGAGGGGAGGGGGTAGGGGGGAGTCAGGTGGGACCAGGCAGTATCCCCACTTGACAGCAGATAGAGGATGGTCTCCCACATATGCCTACCAAAAATCACCCATGAAACTTGAAAATTGTGCAGATGACTGACCTTGCAATTGCATAACATACGGGTACATTGATGGGTCTAGCTGTGACAAAACGTTGCGACGTACCCATACGTCGACGGGACGCCTCGGGTTGATATCCATCCATCCATCATCCAATCCTATGTTGCCCCTTGAGGAGCGTAGGAGGCCGGGGCTAGGCAAGTTGGTCCTGACATTTAAGATGTGAGTGACCAGCCTCAATCATCCTTGATTGGCATTATGTGGGCAATAAACGCCAACCACCTCTTTGATATAAACCTTCACCGGCTCAATCTGATTGGAGCACCATAATTACCCACTAAACCACCAGGCGCCAAAATTTGGTTATATGGTTACCACCCATTGTCGTAAATGGTTTCCTGGTGTACAGGAAACCTTTTGGCTTGTCACTCAGTGTAGAGTCACCCACAAGTAGAAGGAAGAGGAAAGAGAGAAGGAAGGAAACACAGAAGAGGGAGTGTAAAATCACCTGTAGCCAGAATGAATAAGGAAGGAATGAAGGAAAGAAAGAAAGAAGAGGATGGAAGGAAAGAAGGATGGAGGAGAGGAATGGGCAGAAACCTGAGAGCAACACTATATTGAGTGAGTGGATGGTTGATAGTCACTAATGGGGAAGTACTGGAAATGACAAAGATAAGGTGAGTTGTCGGCCATATACATTTCTTTCCATTGATTCAGTGGTTTCTAACATGCAAAATTTCCAATATGCAGCACGTTTTGTTGACCATATTCTTGCATATTGGGAGACCCCACTGTAATTTGAAGGATGGGGAAGGGAAAGTAGTTGGGACTCTGTGTAGGAGGCAGGTGATGTCTGTTATGTACAGGAAATCAGGTTTGGAGTCAGCTAGGATGATTGCTGGGAGGGACCGTAGATATAAACTATTTTGGCAGAGAAGTGTAGATGATTATGGTGGTGTGGATGTGCTGGTTGAGGGGAAATGAGTGGAATGTGTCGTGAATGTAACGGGAATAAATGAATGGATTATTGCAGTGAAAATATTGTTTGGTAAGCTCGTCATTTCAGTTACATCTGCATATACTACACAGGTTGGCTTGGATGACGTAGAGAAAGATTGATTCTGGAATGACTTGATATGTGTGGCTGGTAAAATGGGGGATGATGAGATCGTAGTTTTGGATGGGGATTTAAATGTTCATGTGGGTGAAGTAGCTCAAGGATATGAAGGGGTACATTGGGATGTGCTTATGGTTGCGAAATGAGGAAGGGGAATGGATACTTAAATTTGGGAAGGCAGTGAACAAGATTGTGTGCAACATACATTTTAGGAAAAGAGAGAGTAGGATGAAGAAATAAGAGTCTGGGGGTAACAGTAACCAGATCGACTATTTCTTGGTCAGGAGGACTGATAGGAGGTTGGTGAAGGATGTTAAAGTTATAGGCAGCGAAGAGTGTGTGCAGCAACACAAATGACTGCGGCATGGTGCTGAAGGAATGGTTGATGAAGAACAGGACCTGTGCACCCAGGAGGAAAATATGGATGTTGAAAAACTAAGCTGTAAGGGATGCCTTCTATAGCAAGATGAGTAAAGTGGTGGCTGAACAGGGATCTGTTGACAGAGGTGTTAATGAACAGTACAGAGCTATCAAGAACAATCTCTTGAATGTTACTGATCAGTGTGTGGATGGACAAGGAACCCTCCAAGACAGAAGGTAACATGGTGGTAGGATGAGGGTGTAGAAGCTGCAGTTAAGGAGAAAAGAAGACTTTTCATGAGATGGAAAAGGGTGGTAATAGAGAGGCATACTTGGCTGTCAAGCATACGGCTAGAAAGGAGGTATACAGGGCAAAATCTGGTCATTGAGACTTTTACTGCATAACCTAAGTAGCACTGAGAGGAAGAATATGGTATTTAATGTGGCAGATCAGATGAAGAGGGAAAACAGGGATATCATAGGTGAGCAGTGTGTGAAGAACGATGAAGGAAAGGTATTGGCAGACAGTTTTTTTTTTTTTTTTTTTTTTTTAAGGCTGCAACATGCTTGCATGCGTCGGCCTTTTTGGATTGGAGCGTGTAGCATTTTATGACCGGATGCCTTTCCTGATGTCTACCAATGACCCTTGGGTGGATTCGATCCTCCGACCCTACGGGCAGAGCAGAGCGCTCTAACCCACTGAGCCTGGAGAGAGCATTATAGCCAGTTACTGAATAAGGAGTTTGACTGGAATAAGGGAGGTTTGGAGTCAGTGGGTCCAGTGTTTGGCCCTTGGCCTTTAATTGATGCTGCAATTGTGAGCAAGGCAATATGCAGGATGCAGTTTGGCAAGGAGACGAGGGTGTCTCGGTTGACTGCTGAAATGTTGAAGACCTTAGGAAATATAGGAGTGGGTTTAGTTACTGATTTGGTAAACAAGATTATATATGAGTGTGTTTTCCCAGATGACTGGCTGAAGAGTGTGATTGTAAATGTGCATAAGTGGAAGGGTGATACCCTGGAAGGAGGAAATTTTAGAAAAATAATAGTTTTGGACTAGATAATGAAGATAATGGAGATACTATAGTACAGTTATATATGATAAGGGAAAGAGTGAATGTTGATGAGATGCAGTTTGGGTTCGTACCAGGCAGAGGGAACTCTGATGCCATATTCATTGTCTGACAGCTTCAGGAAAAATATATAGCAAAGAAAAGGGAGTTGTACTTTGTTTTTGCTGATTTGGAGAAGGCCTTTGAGAGTCCATATGGAGGTGGTGACGTGGGCAATGAGAAAGCTTGGTACTGAGGAGTGGTTGGTTAGAGTGGTTATGGGTATGTATGTAGATGCTTGAACCCAGGTGAGAGTGAATTGAGATTTGAGTGATGAGTTTTAGCATCAGGGGTCAGTCTTGAGTCCCATATTGTTTGTTGAGGTGCTTGAAGCTGTCTCACGTAACATCAGAAATGGACTTCCATGGGAGATGAGGTATGCTGATGCCTTGGAGTTGATCACAGAGAATGAAAAGGAGACAGGGGAAAGATTTAGGAAATGGAGAGACAGAATGGGGCACAAGGGTTTGAGAGTTAATGTAGTTAAAACAAAACTGATGATATTTAAGGCTGGTGAAGATACTGTCATAGCAGAGGAAGTGTAGCCATGTGCACTGCCAGTTTGCCATAAGGGTGTGGGAATAACTCCTACTTGTGCAGTGTTTGTGATAAGTGGGTGCATTAGACATGTAGTGCTATTAGAGGTAGACCGCAAAATAATGTTGGTTTCATGTGTGCAATGTGTCTGGGAGAGCATGTGGCAATTGTCAGATGTGAAAGGATTGATCTTGCTGGAGAGTCGCTTGGGTGTGTGGAGGAGTTTTGTTATTTGGGGGACATGTTATGTGCTGAAGGTGGTGGGGCTGGAGCTAGCTGGAGCATCAAAAACTTTCTATATACTGTATGTTCATATATATATTTATATATATTAGGGTGTTTCACAGGGCATAGGTTGCATATATATGAACCCTGGAATTCGTACGCCTCTCAACTCGTACAACTCGGTTTTCGTATAGCTTTTTCGTCCAAAAATCGCTCCAGTTTTCATACGGCGATCTGCTATTCGCACTAAGAGACACGACATTGTAGGTGCCACATGGTCGCCAGTCCCGCTTTCTCTTCCGCCAGTCATACAGGCTCGGTTAAACTTTGTGATAAATTTATCACAGGGTCTTTACCATTAACCCGCTGAGTCTCACCAACGTGCGATGCAGGTCGCTACTTTTTTCTGCAGACAGACCCACCAATGTG